>JMFS01069555.1:0-17916 GCA_000699545.1 Podiceps cristatus | reverse complement strand
TAATATAATATAATAATAAACAAAGAAGAGATGAAGCAAAGTCTTAATATGACTTGCACAAGTCAGTCTTTTCTCATGGTCTAAAAAAGGACGTGCAGTCAACCCCATCAGAATGTACTGTTAGGGAAAATTAGTATATAAATGAAGAACACAGATTTAGATCTCAAATGGAGATCACCTTAAAAACGTATGCCCTCATAAAACAAGCCATGAGCTCAATGCAATGTCCAGTCTGAGACTGCCATGAGGTAAAATTAACTAGAATAGGAAAACAACCAGGTAGTTTGGGTAGCAATAAATGTTAATGATATAACATTAACTGTTGCCCCAGATGTTAATGTAACTTTGCTATAGGCCTTAAAGCTTATAGGTCTATGGATCGGATCAAGTCTTCCATGCCTAGGCTGTGGGAAATTAGTTCAGAAACTAGAACAAACAACTACATTGGATTTACCCAGTTCCTGGTTGGGGAAATAAAAGGCTGATATGCAATGGATGATCTTCTCCAGAGCTGAGACCAGGCAGTGACACCAAGTTCTCTTACTTTCCTTCATCAGTCCCAAAATATACAATGGAATCACCAGGAACGAAACAGGGAAAAGAAAAACAGGCAGGGGCAGGGAGAGAGGAAAAAAAAAGACACCACCACAGGACAGGTAATCTCCTTATTTACACAGTGGTTGTATTGTTTACTCAGAATCCAATACCTACAAGCAGACATGAGGAATATCAACAGAAAGCAAATGTCCCCCAGCTCAAAAAAGGCAGAGGATCGTTAAGTGTGTAAAAACTGTAAATCCTTTATCTTTACAACTGCACTCTACTTCTATCCGACTTGAATGTTTAATTTGCACCACTGATGACAAAAATTTAAGTGCATTGGTCCAAAAATCATGGACCAAGCCTTTTTAAGTTCAGTGAAAAGAACAATCTTGCATCTTAACAATATGAGAAATTCAAACACAATTTGCTACAGGTTTTTTAGGCTGCTGTCAAGCCCACTCCATGTGGTAACTGGAAATATCAAAATGACCAACAGGCCCAGGTAACTGCAATAGCCATATACTATCTCTTTCTAAAGACACTATAATTTTATGCCTATGTCATTTGAACCCCAAAATCCCAGAATAGAGAGAAGAACAAGAAAAGAACCCAGGCAGCAAGCAGAAGAATCTAGGTCAAAGTAGGAGAGAGGTTCTCTTAGAAATTAACCATACTGAGAGCATGGAACAGCTTGCACAAACTGTACTTCAACTTCTCCCCTTTCCCCTCCTCTTCCGTCTATCCACTGTACTAACAGAAAATTGTCATGCTTTTCCTCTTTGGAAGCCTCCAGGCTTTGCAAAATAGGGAAAAAAAAAAGCACGCACACACACTCACACACATTTCCTACCCTTCTTAGAGGGTGAACAATTTCACTATCAGAGAAGAAAAGATACACACAAAACTCTTCAAAGTTCACATGGACTTCATCTGCTAGTCACACATTTATTTGCCTTCTTATTTTATTTATAGTTTATATTAGTGTTACTTTGACCGGTATTTATAAATTCAGGCAGTTCTGTGTTTAGTTCTCAGTTTCACCATCAACTACTGAAATGCTTGTATTGCAAGTACTGCCTGGAATTAATTCCCTATTTAAAAATGAGATTTAAAAACATTTCTATAAACAAATGTGTGAGAAGACAGTCTTAAGCCCTGTTAAACCTATTCAAGTTCCACCTGTCCTCTTTCTCCAAAACTTCTTCCACCTCAAGGGGAAATGCATGCGCACACTACCGGAATTCAATGCTACAAGTTGAGTGTCTCCAGGATACATGAATCAGATACACCTAACATTTGGACAAGATCATCTTAACACAGAGAAACGAGCTCAGAAATTCAGTTTTATTCTCTCATCTTAGCAGTTCCTCATTAACTTTGCCTTTCCCAACCTGGCCACCACATGTGCCGAAAAACTGGACAGAAGGCTGCATTATATAGGGACTCAATGTCTTCTGATACTTCCAAAACATCCCAAGCACTCCATGGATGAGAATTCTTCGTTAATGATCAAATACTTGTGCTATGTTCAGCATTTTGTGATGTGGTCAAAAATGAAGTTTATCATTACCATTTTTATGAACTGGAAGTAAACATTGTAACTTGAAAAAGTTACGCCAAACCTCTAAGAAATTCATGAAGATTCATTTGGAAAGACCAGTGAGGTGACAGTCCACTAGTATTCTGTCACAAGAACATTTGAGACCATAATCCTGAAATATTCAGGCCTAAATATGTAAGTTTATGTAGAAGCTAGAAGCTCATGCTAATGATTTTAGATGTATTTAAGTTATATGCCTAGCAATTTGTACAGACTCTTTGGTGATGACCACTGCCACAAATTATTACAGCTAAGTACACTAAATTTATTCAATGTTTGCAATGGACAAACTGGCACACCATGGTAATCAATTTCTATAAATTTTCAAGGACTTCTTTGAAAAGTGGTTGATAAGCTATACCATTATTCATCCCACTCGTATATCCTTCTCATCACTTTGCCCAAAACTATGATTTATTTTCTTTGGGACTGGAAGTTATTTTTTTGTTACAATTTAAGGGAGGCTTTTAGGGAGGCTACTGAGTACTTGACCTTTCTATAACTCCATCCAAACAGAAACAATATCTAAGAAATAAGGTCTTCCATACATGCCAAGCAGTTTTGCAACAGGCTAGTGTTTTCTTGTTCACTTTGTCCAAACCATTTCCACGGAGAAGGAAGCTGAAAGCTGTCCATATCTTCTGTTTCTTCATTTTCCCACATTCAGAAACACACCTTGAAGGAGTCCAAGTCTCATTGATCCCAAACCAATCCATCTCACTGAAACACTTGAAACATTAAAATGCTACTCCTAAAAGCAATTGTACAGCTAGTTTCTTGAGCAAACCACTAAGCTTTTTTTTTTTTTAACTCTACCACTAAAAGAGCTGAAAGAATAAAGATACAGAGCTCTGTTTTTAGTGATAGTCTTGGTTTTACCAGATCATTAGTTTCTCCATTTTAATATCCTTACAAAAATATGCCATAATACCTTGACTTGTTCCCCAATGTTCTGCAGTTTTAAGATGACTTTATGAGTGAAAATACTCATATTTTGGTCTATTACCTCTCTCATTAAACTCACCAAATAAAAGGTGAAACAACTGAGGTTAATCTCAACTGCTTCAGTTTTATTGAAGATTTCCTAAACATTTATAACAACTGTTGCTCTTTGTTATGTCGATTTCGGTGCATCTATCTCATGTACATCCGGCTGATCTTCCCGGAATCTGTTAAACCTGAGGGAATACTAACACACCAGGATCCCCCACTTCAGCATGACTTTCTGCTGCATCACAGCTCGGATTTCCTTTGCACTGAGAGGGACTAAAATGATCACCAGCTACATGACCTTAGTATATGCACTCAAAATTTTCACAGCAGTTTCTTGCTTTTACATAAACTAGCCTTTTAAGTGTCACTGGAAAGTTAGCTACACCAGACACGTTATATGCTTTTAAACAATTAGGGACTTGCCTGATTGGTAGCAGTTAATTTGAGACGTTTGGTTTTTTAAAATCATGACTGAATACTGTATGTTATTTCTAGACATCTATTGCAGGATCCCTAAGGGGGGGGAGATGTCTACGGCTAAGGTCATATTACATCAATTATATCATAAAAAACACTCTGCGCTCAGTTATACATTGCGTAGAATATTTAAAAGCAGAGTACACAAAGTGCTTTTTCTGACAATATCTGGACACCATTTTCCCCCACAGGACCTCAAAACACAGCTCTTTGAGGTCAGGGAGCATCTATTGACATCAACGGCTGCTGGAACTAATCCTCAGCTTTCCATTTCTGCAACACATGAGTTGCAAACTTCCTCCAGAGCATCGGGATAGCAACAATTCGTTGCAGCTTACCAAAAAGCAAAGGCTGCTGTTGGAGGAGCGCGCAGGGCTCACAGAGCTGAAAGAGCAAGTATCAACATTACGTGTTGATTCTGGCATACAGGTAGAAAGGAAGAACCTGACAACCCTGCGCTAGTGAAAAATGACTCTCCAGCATGGAATTCGTAATGAAAACACTGTCTGGCACCCTGTGTGCGTGGGAGGGCATTTCATGCTCTGTCAGGAACTTCATGCAGAAACAATGAAATTTACTCATAGAAAGGTGGGTGAGTAAGAATGGGTGAATACTGTAGAACTCAAGGAAAAATAAGTTTTACATAGTTTTAGAAAGCATGATTTAAGAACCTTCCTATTTCTGTGTAATTTAGCCCCTCTTGTTTGCAGTCTAAAAGTAAGAAAATCTCTGCTATTATACTCGAAACAGAAGAAAACCCTCATCTTTTAACAGCTGATACCAATATTTATATAGAATGTATGCATTAAAAACATGCTCATGGGGTTACCTGCTTCCCTGTTTCTTTACCTGTTCTCTTAACTATTTACATGTTGCTACTTCAGGTTCACCTCTGATTCCCATCCATATCACATACACCCTTCTTCTCTAATCACTGAGAGATCAAAGAGTCTCTGCAAAGCAGAGCTCAAAGTTCAAGTCAAATTTTCATATACTATGTCAAAGCATCTGAAACCAGCTCATTCACCCCTAGCTATTAAATGCAAGTTTCACCATTACATCAAACATTTTGTAACCAGTATTTCACAAGGCTATTAAAAAGCCTTATGACTACATAGGCAATGTACTGCTGCTACTTCTACCATGCACAGGGTTTTGCTGCCGTTTTCTTTAAAGAGCTGAAAAACATCGGAATATTGAAAAAAATTGACAGTTTCCATCACCAGGTCTCTCTGATTTTTCCCCTTCAATCTTATTTCCTTGAAGGCACATTGTTCATTTACAGTTGGCACATTTCTCCTGTTACCTCCACTAGCATTCTTAAATAGTCACCAAAACCTGTCATATTAAGCAGAATATTCCACTGTAAGACAAAAAATTCAAAAATCATTTCTTTATAAATTCAAGGCTTATGGAGTCACCTCCAGCTACAGTTTATTTATATCTCACCACTAAGTACTTGCCAAATTCTGACATCACAATACAGCTTCCAGTACATTTAAACGTGTTAGAGGCTGTAGATGTTGCACGCACTCATTCCATCACCTATTTGGCCAACAGTTTAGAAAACAGAGTGTTTCTAAACCACATTACCCTTTTTGCTTGTGTTTGTAATCATTTTAAGATCATTCATATTTTGTATATGTTTAGGGAGAGCAGTTCTAAGAATTCTTTTAGAAACAGCAGAATTGCTTGCAGTAGCAGGAAAAATCTGCAGCACTGGTTTTCTGGCCTTTTGCATATGTACAGCTTCACAAAGGCCGAAGATTTAGGACTACATTGGAGAAGGGGAAAGTTGAGAAGCAAAGAACAACTTGAAAAAGATAAGCTTTCCTATTCTCACCGCTGCTACTAGCAATCAGAATTTCCAAAGTAGTATGTACATTAACAAACATGCAATTGAAATCCCATGCCACTTACAAGATATTCTCAGCTAACTGTACAAACAATACACTTAAAACCACAGAAATAACTCGGCATAAGGCTAGTTATACTTTTCAATACAGTTTTAATATTCCCCTCCCCTTTCTTAACAGCCTCAAGTTCACCGCTTTAGGAAGCTGACTACATGCTCATTTGCAGAGGCTAGTAAAATATACAGATCAGCCTATCTAAATCCAGCATATTGCAGCCTCCACTTGTGCGTGGCAAGCTTCCACACAAGCACACAATGGAAACAGCTGAACAGTGGAGCCATTACACACCGAGCAGCGTGCCCAACACAGCTCTTGCAAGGACTGCGCGGGCTGCTTCAGTTTAGCATCTCCACCTCTGCAGAAACAGCTGTTACCGCACACATAGCCTCATTACGGAGTCCCACACACCAGTCTCTCTCAAATTTGGCACTGCATTTTTACCTGGTAGCTTTCCAAGAAAGGTGATAAAGGCCACTGAAGACGCTATTGCTTGTAAGCACTATCACCATTGCTAAAACTGAAATACCAGTACCAAGAATAATTTGTCTATTTGTGCTATACTGTGGCAACAAACATCGATTTTTTTACTATGTCTCTGCATCCAATTTTACTTTGGGAAGAGAAATAAAATATTAAATATCATGGATGTTTATTCCACAGTTATTCTACTTACATAAAATCTTAATCCAAACTAAATTCTGTTAAAATGACAATTAAAGAGTGACAGAAACATATTCTTTGGGTTAAATCCAGCCTTAATTCAAACCGTGTTTGCTGGGTATTAAATGATGCAGCAATAATAATTTGCAGTGCAAAATACTTCTTCAAAACTAGACTATTAAAAAAACAGGTTGCTTACGTTTATGTGGCACGAAATGTGACAATCTCTGCAATTAATTAGACCATACAATATTAAAAAAAAAAAAATCTGTGCATTAGGCATAAGTACCAAACATTTGAAGCAAGCATTCAGATACCTGACTTATTAAATACCCTATAAGACATTGCTAGCACACAAGAAAAAAAAAATAATTCCTCTGCTGCTTGCACAATCAAACAAAAACAAATCTCCTTTTTAATAAGCAATACACTAAATTTGTAAAAGTGACCACATTTTAACAAAACTTGCCTTAAATATGATTTACGAGGACAAAAGATGGTCAGCATAACTTAAAACCAAGTGGAATTAGGAGTTTTATCTAATTCTATACTCAAAGGACTTAAAACCAGACAAAAGATTCAGAAAAATAATTAGATGTTTTGTTTAACAGTAATCACTGAACCATTTCAAACAGTCGTATCGCAGCCCTGATTCACGCTTGCACCCTTATAACTGTACTTCTATGCCTACTTATCAAAAGAGCAATGCATAAAAATTACTTAGTAAAATTAGAATTTTTTAAAAAAGGAATAATGCTTGAAATATACTAAATTTGAATAAATAACTATTTTTGGTACTACTTCAGGTAATTTTTAGGCCTTTTCCATTGAAATTAGGGTAATGATACCCTATGACTCAAAAGCAGAAACCGAAGTTGAACTAACACATGCTGGAAATGACAGATCAAACAGATACGTAGGAGGCCGTGAACAATAGACTGGAAAAAGCTTTTACATATAGAATAACTAATCATAGGCTTACAGAATTTACTTCAGGCTGTGTAAATTAGAATATTCACATTAGTCCACCATAGCTGTATCTGAGCTTTACAGCAGGTTAGAAAAAACAACAGATTTAAAACTAATTGTCAAAAAAGAAAATTTACAAAGGCAGATACATGGGTGAATTTCAAGCACTTGAAACTCAAGAAACATTCTCTGTGCCATGTGGTCTTACAATGTATAGGCCCAGGATTTCCGATTCCACACTATTTATGTCAAAAGTGATTTCACCAGACAGCACTCGCCCACAGTTTGCCATCTTCACACATTTCATTTACCTTTAACTAAGCGTCTTTCAAATCTCTTTGTAATTTATCTATGCTTTTCTCACCTTCAGAACTTTCCTACCAGGGATTTTTCTCTGCCTTTTATTAGTTCCTTCGATGTAAATCTAATTCTTCCGTTTTGTTAATTCTTCCCCACTGGGTTTTGGTTTTTTTTTTTTAACTAATGAATGCTTATCCATTAGTCACAACTTCTACACCACATCTACCATGAAAGTCTTCTATACTTCAGCAGCAGAACACAAGCGTTGCTCAAGATATAAGTAAAAGGATCCTTACCTTTCCAAAATCTCTCACGTCAAACAAATCAAATGCTTCAAAAAGTTCACTTTTCTTCATCCCAAATATTTCACAACATGCCGAAAGAAAAGTCCTTATATTCTTCAAGCAAAGAAACTAGGGGAAAGAAAACAAAAATACTAAGCATTAGCTACTTGTGTGCTCACTTTGGTCACAAATACATTACAAAATTCACCAATACAAGTATTTGTATGACAGCACTTCCACTGGTTCTAATTCACCCATAAAAGTTCCCTTCAAACTCAAAAGCATTAACCAAATTCTGAGTAGACACTTTGTGAACAGAAACTGTTTTCTCTCGTTCTACGTAAACAAAAGAAACCTATGATACGCTACTAGATACAAATTAGTCTAAATACAGACTGACTTTTCAGGGCTCTACAGACAGCATAGAACAAAGTTACCTGAATAAAATTATATTAGTATGAGAAAGTTATTCTTTATTTATACATCAAGTGTTTTCAACTGTTAAGATAAAAGTCTGGTTTGAGTGTTTAATGAACACACATGCACTGTTTTTACACACTAAACACATTATGAATACATATTCTTCATCTGGAACACAGAAGCGGATGAAATTTGCAATAGAGAAGTCATTTACAATTTATCTAGTGGAGATTTAAGATCCTCAAACCACCTTGATTTCTGTACTGAATCAAAGACTATATCCCTTGAAGTTATCCACAAACATCAACGATCATCCAAGTCTGGAAAATAATAAAACTTCTACCACAATGCTCTCCTTATAAGGTTTTTAATGCATTTTCCTGTAGACTATTTTTTTGAAAGTACAAAAGACAATAACTGTCAATAACATTACAGTAACTAAAGAGGGATAGCTAAAAAGTGCAATAGCCATTCTTGCTAGTGATTAGCACCATAAGATACTCGCACCTTATGAGGCCTAATACCTTATGAGGACAGTTCAAAAGCAAATATTATATTTATAAGTAACAGTATTTCAAATGACCCAGAACTGTGCTTTGAAGGATGCATTTAAAAAGTACTGATACAGCAAGTCAATATTAAAATTGAGCTCCTAGAGTTCTCCATGTTAGAGTGGATTCATTTACATCAGGATGGATTATGGAATTGCTATGTGTTCCAACTTATTGTTGCTTATAAAAGCAGTATTTTTGACATTAATACAGACTGTCACAGCCATACCTTTCCTGAGTGCAAAGAAATAAATACCCAAACTGCTCACTCAGACAAAATATTTAACTGCTTTACCTTCAGTGTGAGGCAATAAAATACCAATTCAACAGGGAAGCCCACTTTGTGACTTACATAGAACTAACCAGCCAGACACAGAAACATCTGATAGATCAGACTTACAGCAAGGTTACACGTGTGAAAGCACCGATTCAACAAGAGAAGGTCCAAGAGCAGACAACACTAGTAGATGGTTGTGGACATCAAGACAACAGCTGACAAACTCATCACAAAGCATCACAAAAGCAACCCCTGCATAAGCCAAAGCTCCTAGGAAGGCATCTGTAACTGACTCCTGCCACAGCAAGTGTAAGGGGCCACAGATGTACCAGGTGGAGCTGTAGCTTCCACCCTTCCTTCCACTCCAAGCAGCCCGGCCTGCACGTGCTCCCAGCTCACATGGGCAGCCAGTGCTGGGCTACATACTGGGCTGCTCGAGGACAACACTGCATTGATGCCGTACTGCTTTTATGCCTTGGGAAAACTGAAAAATCAGTAGCTTGCTCAGTCAATATCACAAGCTTCTCTGGTTTTGCAAAGATTATAATTTTCAAGTCAAAATTATAAAGTTAGAAGGCTAAGAAATGTAAAATATATATGCTGCTGCCACCATGATGCTGGCAGAAATAACCAGAAGATGAGCTGGTTTCGGAGTCCACAGCTTTAAAAACAAGATGGCACATACAAAGTGATTACCTTTTTCTGACATATTTCCACCCCCCAGGTTTTCTTACTATTTTTCTTAAAAGCCATCAAGGGCCACTAGGTTTGTCCAATAAAGAACACTGACTCAACTTGAATACCGATTTAGTTTCTTACACTGAAGTTCTCACAACCACTGACATTGTTTTCCTCACTGGAAAACTCAGCTGCCTTTTCAACCCTAAATTTTGAGTTTAGATTAGTTAGTGCTGAATTCTGCCAGTGCAAAGAAAGCTTACAGCTGCATTAAGTTGTTCACCTCTAAAGAGAGCAAGAAGTTAAGGGAGAGACAGGAGCTGTCATGGGCCTAAAATCTGGCCTAGATTTGCTAGAGAGCATTTTAGTGGGTTGCATTTAGCTTCTTAATATAGCTAAAGGAACCATTTCATGTATCAGCAGTTATGCACAAACAAAATGCCCTTCCCATTCTGCAAAGTTTCTCCAATTATTCTTAACAGAGGTCTCTTACAATAAAAGATGAAGATTGTAGCATTGCTTCAAATTTGGAGGGAATTTTGTGACATCAGCCTTTTGTGTTTAAATTATCATCACTATGAATTATGTGCAAATAGATGTGATAGCATATTATAAGAAATTAAGTTTCCCTTAGCCCACATTTTAAAGAAAATGTTTAAGGACCTAGACTGTAAATTAATAGATTAAATTATTTGGAATATTCTAACAGAAAGATCAAAGAAGAATGTAATTCCCCCATTCCCCCCTCCTAATTTTAGATACACACTAATTCATTAAGTGGTAAAGTGCACTTAACACGTATCATATGTTAAACAGACGACATAATTGTAATCTAACATTCAATAACCATATGACAGCACAGCAGTTACATTATTTTTCTTGTAGGCTCTAGAAACCACAGATTAAGCATTTGTCACATCTACCTGCACTTGAGATGGGACCACATCATCAATGAGTGTGTGCCAAACGGTGCCTTCAGCAGAACAGGCCTCCTGACAAAACAGCCTAACCCTCCTGCTAGTTCAACAACTGCTTAGTGAGTTTAGTTGGGCATCTAATGATGCAGTATCCATCATTTTTCTCTTGTAAAATGAAAATGAAATGCTTATTACTAAACTATTAAGTTAACCACAGTAGCTACAAGGATAAAACTCTGAAACTACTAAAATAAAAAAATGTATTCATATTTAGATGCACTCATTTTGCAATAAAATGGGGGGAGAGGGGGACGGACAGACACACCACCTTTAAAAAGAACACTTTATATGCTACTCATGTTTTGGAAAAGTTATTTGATTATATTACCCAGAAAACTTTCAGAAATATTTCCAAAACTTTATACTGCAAACATCTAAAGAAACAATTTTCCACAATGAAAAACAAAGATTTTTATCGCTGTGGTTACTACTGTATGAAGAAGTACAAATTAGTGAAAGAAACCTCCAAATTAAAAAAGAGCATACACCTAAAATCTGGGAAGTTTTATAAAAGACAACCCTCCTCGCTGGCAGTAAGAAGCACCATCAGTCTCCAGTCTCTCATTAGTAAGTACAGTCCTCAGGATATTTGGAAACCTACTACATTATTGTGTTTCTTTTTCAAAGAAAAACATTATACTTCAGCACACCACAAGGGAGATCATTAAAGGCATAAAGAGCAGTTGGGTACCCAGTTCTCTTAGAGATGCAAAGACAGCTAGACGTCTCTCACTGGGTCTAATCTCCGAAAGCCGCCTCCACAAAAAATACTGTCTTTTGGTACAAGAACAGGTTTCTCTTCATTAAAAGATAACATAACTTAAAAACATTGTGTTGAAAAAAGCTAATGCTACCTTTTTTTATTTTTCCCATTACATGGCTATATTAGGAGACAGCAGTCCTGAAATCTTAATACGCGGATCAGTAAAAATATTGCAGCAGGACAGTATAAGCCATGAGTCTGAAAAAGTTTACAACAGTGAAAAATGCAGCTTGTATCTGGCTCATCTCCAGGTATAACATGAGAGGAGAGCACAGCCAGCACCCAGAGAGAAGGTGACAAAATCACAACCTGTTGGGGTTCAGGACTCTAAGAACAATTTTCAATATAAACATCTGTAAATTATCAAGACATTTCTAAAGCACCCTGATGTTTCACAGCATAAGCAGTTACACTACTACAAACCGGTAATAATGTCATTGTCAGGGCTGCTGAAATGGTACAGCTCTTGTGATAAAGCACTGTGTTTTTATGGAACGGATTAGAGTTTTAGTGGCCTCTGGTCCACTCTACACTGAATTTAATTTTGTAAGAGGCATTAACACAACATTTATTGAAATGAAAAGAAAGTTGGCAGAAAAAAAGTCTACCACCTAAAAATGCAGGTATGGTTTATATAATTGGGACTATATTTGTCAGCACATAAAGCAGAAGAGAAGGGGCAAACCAAAGTATACGAAGTTCCACAGAAAAAGCATGCTGTTTTCTACCATAACATTTGCCACTTCACACAAAAAGAAACATTTCTTTGAGGCTTTTTCAACACAGTACATGGTTATGTGTGCTGAGAGAAATGTACAGAAATATTTTACAAAGGGTACTGAATAGAAATGACTAATTAGACACGAAAAGCACAGGCAGGACTATAGCTGCCCACAGGGAAGAGGGATTTCTCAAACCAGGCTCTCTAAGGAAGCGAGAGATTAAACGCAAAAGAAAAAAAAAATCATATATCCTCTATTCATATAGTCTTACAATTATTTCTCAGAAAATATATTTTAGTGCTGAAGTACTTCAATAGAATAAAGGTCTGTTTGGTACAGACCATAATACTCAGTAGCTAGATGTATCTTTTGTACTAAAAGCCCTCCTAAGGGTGTTCAGAGACCAACACAAAGAGCTCTAAAGATCAAATTCTGCTGTGAGACATTTATATGAAATTCCAACACAGCAACACCAGTCAGGCGAGTGAAAACTGAAAGGCCAAGAAATTACAAGTATTTAGGAAAGACTGAGTTCTAATCCACTTTCAACTTCCTTTTTTTTTTTTTTAATTACCAATAGTGGAAAACGCAGCTATTTGTATTTATTTCCACATCCACCTCTTTTTTATTATGGTCATCTAGTCACAAGCAAGGAAGAAAGCTTAGGTAGCTGGCAGTTTCCTTATACTTTTATCTCTATCAACAGACATTTATACTGCATTTAGGACAAACCAGAGAACATACTGATGCCTGAGCATCTGAGTCCAGAAATCTTCCCCTTCCTCCTCTAAATGGCACCACTTTATAAACTACACAGCTGCAGCTACTTGCCTTTGCCTAGTCTTTAGACAGCCTTACAGGCATAAACAAAAAAAAAAAAAAAAAGGTGGGCTTTTACGTAACAGCAAGCATTTCATGACAAAAATAGCTGAGGAAAGGCCAGACATTCAAAACAAGTAAATAAAAGGGAAGTAATCAGATGAGTAAATTTGGCTTTAATTCACGCATCTCAAAAGGCACAATCACTTTTTTTTAATTTGTGAAATACTGATGTTACACGCAAAGAGGCACATACAGGCTTGTGAAGATGGGAGATTTTTCTATTAGTGATTTCTGGTCTTAGAAAAGCAGAATTACACAAGAATAGAAGAAAGAAGAATAGAAGAGGAACAGGTCATTGCCATAATACTTGCATGCTCTTTCCTAAACCTCAGTGCTTACTGCAAAACATGGGCTCCTGACCTTTCCTGTCCATTTCTGGGATGCTGATGAGAACAGATTAGCTGGGAATACCTCATTTTGATTTCCACTCTGTTCCTGAGAATATACCCAAAAAGGACAACACTGCAGTTATACCTATGGAGCACAAAGAGAAATATCAAAATTGCCATAATGGATTTAATTGGAAGGATTGCTTTTCTGTCACCAAGACTGATACGTGCAAGTTGTTCAGTGAAAGAATGCACTGAACAAGAACTTGTCTCCTCAAAGTTTCCTTCAAAGTAGTTGGTTAATGCCCTGAGGGTTGCAGATTTTTCTATTCTCACTTGTTTCAGTATTTGTTGCAACAACTGTGTTGATAGGAATAACATAAATTCCATACTAACGCTGTTTGAATCCTGCTAAGTCCAAAACTGAGAGAGAGATCCAGGAATTCCCCGTTGTGACCAAACAGCACCATTATCTCTTCTAGCCACAAAGTGAAGATACTGTGACCATAGCGAAGTTACACAGCAGGAAGACCAAAATTGTACCTTGAACCTATATACATAAAGAAGCAACAGTAACTAGAGATACAGACCTAAGGGTTTCATCAGCCCCTACATAATGTGTGCACACAGGAAATGTCTGGCTTCTTTTAAATTCTTTCAGCCACATGCAGTAAAGGAAGAAAGTTAGGTACCTACAGATACAGCTCCTGATAGATCAAGGGCTACTTTCCATAAGCCAAGTTGGGCAGTTGCCCGACACAAGCCATCTTTGACAGATCAATCCCAAAAGCAGCGTTACCAAGATAGGAGCACATTATACCTCTATTAGATGACATTTTTTTTTTTTTAATATCTGTATGTTCATTAACACCATATTACTAGGTATTCAGACAGAACAGCAGCCCACTGTGGTACTGACAGAATTGTACATTCAGGGTTAACAATTCAACACAGAAATCATTCCTGGCTCCTTCACAGATTTTGGCAGCCAAAGCAGATTAGATTAGTTCTGCTCTGCCAAGAGGAGTAATTATCACTATATGCAGTAAAAAATAGCTGTAAGGATTTCTAAGTGAATGAAGTACAGACCCACTGATGAAGTCTTAATTCATCATCTATTAATGTGTTTTCCTAAGCCATCAAGAGGGAAAAGAGTCGTATCAGAGTCAAGAATGGAAGTTCTAACATGTCTATTGTTCCTACACAGGCCACTTTTCTTGTGAAGATCTTTAAATCCAGAGTCTTACTGAGGGTAGGCAATGCAAAAGGGCCATAAGGAATTTAAAGACCAAGTCAATGCAAGAGGATGAGTGCTCCTATTTTCAGTAAGCAAATGAAAGCTACAAGGCTGTCTCCAGAGATATTTTTTTTTTGGTTTTAAATGTCACACCACCACAAGTAAGCATTATTCTTTTTCTCACTCTTAGATAAAACATATTAACTTGCAAATTATATTTAAAAAAACCCACCCCTAACGCACACAAGAACAACATGTCACTCACAGCAAAGGAATTCAGTTTTAGATTCTGCATTTGGCCTCTCATTCTGCAAACCATCTCCATCATTTGCATGATCAATATTTTTAAAGCTCTAAGCAGAAGCAAACAAGGCAAATATTAAATACCTCCTAAGCTTAGCTCTCCAAAAGGTTACAAAGCAGTTCTTCCAGAACTCTGTCTCCTTCATCTTTATTGGTGTATTATCAGTATCTCAGCAGCTTACAGCCTATACCTTAGCTTTGCTTGAGAATCATTTTTACTAATGTGGGCATTATTCTTTGAAGGCCTACACAATGCATAGGATGCTGTATGAACTATAAAACATAGTAAATTCCTTTGAACCACTACTAACACAGTATGAATATTAACAGCATGTTCTTTATTTGCTCAGTTAATGTAGTAATTAAATATTCATAGAAAAGCTCCTCTTAAAATTCCTGACTACTATTCAATTGCGTCTGCTTCATTTTGGCTTGAGTATGAAGTTTTGTTTATGTACATTTGCTTTTCTCTGTGCTTCAAAGACAAAATGGAAATTGAAACTTGAAAAATAGCTGAGGAAGCACAAAAGATGCTCAGCTTTTATTAGTACTGATATGAAGTGAAGGGGGGGGGGGGGGGGGGAAGACACACACCACACACACACACTCAGGACTTGTCACGCATTCCTGACTCTCTCCTTGGCTATGATGGCACTACAGCATTGGTTAAACAAATGAGGGCAAAGAAGCATTTAAATACTCTTCGTCCCTTAAGTCCTACATGAAACTGGCAAATTCTAGTCAATGGTCCCTGAAACACATTCAGCAAACACCTTCCATGTCCTACCAGGTGCATCAGAACAGGAGTCACTAGGCTGCCTGAAAAAGCAAAAAACCTTTTCTCCTTTACCTACTGCAAGCTGAAGAAAAATAAGAGCGTGCTTCAGGAAAGCAAACAATCACTGAACAGATGGGAATTTTTAGAGCACAGAACCCCAACTATAGGAATTCCCCAAGTGTAATTGGCAAGAGGCATAGGTGGGAGATCAGGACAGCATCCTGTTGCAAAGCACAATTTTTTGAGTAGCCCTTTGTTCCTGCTAGCAAGACTTAACAAGTCTATTCTGCAGTATCTTGTCAAAAAGAAGAGCAACTGAAACACAATATTAAGCATGCAAAGCACACAGAGATAAGCTAAGGGATTCCTGTGCTTAGATACCTTTTCAAATGACTAGCCCTGTCTTATATCTTGAAGTTTCACCCTTAAAGTGTTTTTCACTAAGGATCTCAGTGTCTTACAAACAAATGCAAAAAGAAGGAAGACAAAGGGAACATGGAAAACAATCCTGAAGAGAACAAGAATAGGAGGAAGACAGCAGCAAGGAAATTAAAAGAGGACCACAGGAAAAGGAACAGGAAAGGGACAGACATACAGTGAAACAAAAGTTTAAAAGGAAAATCAAAATAAACCAAGGGAGAAAGATCCAGTGGGAAAGACCACTGAAGTAAAAACGGACTTGACTCACTAATGATTAAGTTGTGGGGAAACATGAAATAAAAGCCAAACACAAGAATATTAAGTGTTAACATTTTGGTGTTAAAACGCTTCAGGCAAAACTATTTATGAAACTTCCATTTAAATGAAGACTAGTTACTCTGCTGTAAACTGTATTGATAATTGTGACATGGAAAACTGGTTCTGTAAGATGCAGAACTGTAAAGGACACTGATTTTCTATTCGGATGTATTGTCATCGGTCCTAACATAAGGTTTCTAATCACTCACATTTCAACTCAGTTGATGAAATATTAGCAGTTTTATGAAACTGTTTTATAGACACAGAAACCTCAAAACCAACACGTACCTAACATATTTAAAGCTACTGAGAGAGGAAAAAAAAAAACCTGTAAAGCCTACAGCCTGGCTGATACATTTAAACAGTAAAGTGAATGGAAAACCTCAGATTAGCATGCAATGTTTTCATGATCAGAGAAAAAACAAAAATCATATCCACACTCAAACCAGGAAAAACCTTACAGCTACAGTATGAAATACAGATCTTCAGAACGGTGCTAAAGAGAACATCCAACGCATTTGTTTCGTATCATTACCTTTTATTCATGACTCTGCTTGGTTTTCACAAGTCTCTAATGTTAATGTACTAACATGAGAAAACATCTTACTTTGCCTGTACCTGTGCAAGGGAAGTTAATCTTGGGGTGCAAGGAGCCCTCTGAAGGTGTGGCAAAAGATTTTCGTATGGACTAAAAGCACAGAATTCACCTGAAGGACCCACACTTGACTTCATTTCCATGACAGAAGTACAATCCCTTTCGCTATTTCTACCCCACCCCTAAAAATAAGCACCATTGAATTCATCATCTGAACTGTATTTCCTTTGTGAATAAATTGTGGCACTAGTGCCCAGGACACTGGGCCTACAAGGCCAGACATGGATCTCAACTATGTAGTTCCTTTACAAAAAACTACAGCATGGACTTTTAAAGATCATTTTTTAAGTAAACATGCACTGGTTCATTCTCTTCTCAGTACTTTAAAAACTCTCAGAAGCTGCGAACACTGAATCCTGCATGGAAATTCAACAGAACGGGTAGGTGTGAGAAAAAAAAAAAAAAAAAAAAAAAAAAATATATTTTCACAGGGTTAGTCAGTGTCTAGTAAAGGTGAAACTAACACAAATAACTCCTACGCTCTTGTATTTCTTACCAGCAGATCACATATATCATGGAATTGCTCAGGTTGGAAAAGACCTTTAAGATGATCAAGTCCAACCATTAACCCAGCACTGCCAAGTCTACCACTAAACCGTGTCCCTAAATGCCACATCTACACAGCTTTTAAATACCTCTGGGGATGGTAACTCATTGAAGAAATGTTTCCTAATATTCAATATAAACCTCCCCTGGTGCAACTTGAGGCCATTTCCTCTTGTCCTATTGCCTGGTCTTGGGAGAAGAGACTGACACCCCCCTTGCTACAACCTCCTTTCAGGTAGCTGTAGAGCGATAAGGTCTCCCCTCGGCCTCCTCTTTCCCAGGCTAAACAACTCCCTCAGCCGCTCCTCATAAGACTTG
>JMFS01069554.1:0-13193 GCA_000699545.1 Podiceps cristatus | reverse complement strand
ACCCCACCGGGGAGGGGAGGAGTGAGCGAACAGCTGCGTGGTCTGGTTACCCTTCAGGGTTTAACCATGAGAAATATTAGCTCATAATTACAAAAAGTCTTTGTAATATTGCAGTTTTAGTCCACTTACAGAATTTTTTGAATGGGACTGTGTGAATGAACCTTCATAGGCATTTAGATAGTACAAACTGGTGTCAGCAGGTTATCACAGTAAATTTAGCTTAATAATGCCAAATACAGGATCATAATGTTTGGGAAATTTGTTAAATGTTTGCTTGATGATCATGTATGGCAAGGTGGTATATTTCCTCAATTTCTCCTCTTATACACAAGAAGAAAATTATTAAGGATTTGATCTTAGTGTGTTGTGTACATGTTTTGTGTTTCACAGGAAAGCTGTGAATGATCCCTGTGCAGAGAAAGGTTTTGAATAATACAATACTTCGGTCTTTATGTAATGCCACTTCCATTGGTCATGTTGTCTTGTACCAGTCTTCAAGGTCCAGATTCAAAATCCAGTGAAGTCAGTAAAATACTTTCTTCTTGGTTCAGGAGATTTTTTTAATTGGCATACTCTGTTTTTAATGGTGCTGCTAGAGTTAAAATTGAAGCCTCTACACCCAGAATTGAAACATATCGAGAGATTCTTGACAGTAACAAGAGATTTCCTGCATTCTAGCAGCTATCATAGCTTACAGTTAATTAGCACTGTCTTTCAGTGAAGAGAAAAAAAATAAAATGAATCTTCTCATTCAGGGTAAAGAAGAGAGTACATGAACATAGTATATGCCAGCTCTAATTCTCTGCTGTAAATTATAGCAATGACCAGTAGAAGGACCTTTCCCAACTGTAGAATGTGTCTTTGGTACAACATGACTTTATTTAGAATTGAGTCAATAGAATATAGTCCTCTACTAGGGAAGTTTTTTTCTGATTTTTCTTACCCTTTAAAGAAGAGGGACTGTTTTAATGATTTCACAATTGTTTGATGGTGCCGAGAGACTTATTACGACAAAAGAATAGAACTATTACTAAGAGTATAGCATGACTTGTCAAAAGTTTCATTTTCAGTAGATTTAATAGATTTCTTGACTGAAATCTTGATGGATGCTGGGTCTATCAAATTACTAATATAACCTAATTGGTATCTGGGTGTGTTATACAGACTGTGAGGCAAAAAGAATGACAAAAGGATGCCTATAAGAAAATAATGCTACTATGTCTTATCTTCTCTGGGAATTTTTTTTTTTTTTCAAAATATATATTGCAACATATACAGTGGGTAGCTTTCACAGATAACCATCACATGTTTGATATAAACAGAGGACAAGGTGATATTAGTTGATGATTCAGTCTTCTCCACATTGTGACAGTTCAGGATGGCCAAAATAAAACTTGATGGAGTTACTAGGATGTAACATTTTAAAATAATTTATTTCTAAACATTTTATAAAATCTAGAATATTATGAACCACATTCTCATTGCCTACTTTACATGTCTAAATTTTATAGTTGTTGAATACATATGTAGGGACAGTCATGGAAAATAATTTCAGTGACTTGCTCTGTTGAACTGAATATCTGCTGGCAGAAATAATACCTGAGTACCATACCTCACATTTTCAGTGTATTGTCCTACCAGATAATCCTGTTAGAAAATTAAGTAGGCAGATTTGAAAGATGCCCCTACACCATGGTTGTTTTGTGCATTTTTAGAAAAACTTCCGTAGAAATCTATTTTTAGCTGTATTAAATTCTGTTGTATTTTTCCACTGGAGCATTGGTCACCAGTTGGTTGCTACCATAGATCTGATAGAACTATCAGTCAGAAACATTTTAAAAAGGGAAAATAAAAAGCAAACAAAACAACACAGCAGAACTGTCTGTGAGCAAAACCTATGGTCCTTTTTGTACTGTGGAAAGGACACCTATCAGAATGCCCTCATTTGTTTGGATGCAACTGAGCTTCAAAAGGGCAAGACAGGTGTGCTGTTTTCAGGAATGTTAATTTATTATGTGACACAGTTCATAAACCAGTGGCTAAATGTGAGACCAGAATGCATTTTTGGGCCAGCTCAATGTATCTTTACTTTCTCTAGAAATGAAAATATTTCATAATTTTTTCATAGTATTAACCTTCTGCACTTGAATGCTGTGGCATCACAGCAGAGTGGAGAGCCTTCTCCAAGAGCCGTGCCAGGATGCTGTCTGCTTGGCTGGGAGAGCTCAGCACTTCAAAAGCCTGGACAGATGGGGTGCCATCTCATGAGAGGCATCATTCTGCTGGGCTTCAGAGGAGCTAAGAGCTGAAGGTGGGGTGCACTATCCAGTTGACATACCAGTTCTGTCGCTAGCTTGTGTTACAGCAAATGAGAAGATGATTTTAAAAAACAAACAAAAAACAAAAACCAAAAAAAGAAAAAAAGAAAAAGTTATACCCAGCAGAGCCTGGTAAAAGAAAAAGTATGCCTGTTTTGTTCTGTCTCTCAGATCTTTATATTGACAAGTTTTAGAAGTAGGAAAAATCTTTGAATAGACCTTTACTTCTTCCACTGTCCTACTCTCTGTGTCAGGTCCTACACTTTCTGCATGTAAATGTCCAAACCGGTAGAGAAAGAACTTTCTCAATCCTCTGAATACCTGAGAATCTCTTCCATTTTTGTCTTTTTGTTATTATTCTTATAAAAATCCTAATTTACCTTCCTGTTTCTGTGGCCTTTATTGAAACATGAGCTGTGCTTCCTACACTTAGTTCTTTCTTTCTGTACTATTCACCAGCACAGCTCTTTTTCCTCTCTTTAAAACATTTGTATAGAAACAAATCAGCTGCGTACAAATGGATCTGCAGTGACATACCTTCTGCTTGCAAACAGCATAAGGCTGCCAAATTTCTACAAGAGATCAAAGACTGAGGTTACGTGGGTAAAGGTATGCATCGGAGACAGAGCAGCTGCTCCAGAGTCTTTTGAACTTTCGTTTACCACCTCCCCCTTCACAAGCACGGTATCATGGCAGCAGTTTTTCGCAGCCATCAGAGACTTCGTTCTTCCCCAAACTGTTACCAGACCTCTGGTGTAAGACCTCTGGCATATGCTTGTACTGTATAATTGCAGTTGAGCGTGGTTGGGGCTTGCATGGGTTAAAGTACTGCGTGTCGAGGACTGAGTTTAGCACTTACCAACTGAAGTCACTGAAAGTGGGAAGCGTTCCCGGATGTGGGAATTGCTCGCTATCCCTTTGCTTAGCTAAAAAGCAATCGCTTCTTCCAGTCGTACCCTGGTATAACAGTTCTGAGTTGTCTGAAGGAAGTGGTATTAAAAAATACCACTTTGCATTTTAAAAAGTTATTTAATTTTCTTGCCCTAGTTACAATTTGGAAAAAACCTGGAAGTCTGTTTGCCCTCTCCTGAGCGACATGGGCCTACAGCACGTTCCAGTGGCCCCACGCTGATGTGGGGCTGTGCACACAGCTGATTGTGACTGGAAATGAAGATGACTCTTCGTCTCTTCTGTCATGTTGGATTCTAGGACTGGCATTTAAGAAGCCTTTTTGAATGAGTAGCTTCAAATTGATCCAGTTTGTTGAAAAGCTTGAAGCCCACTGAATTGAAAAATAGCATTTGGATTGGAAAAAAATGATAGATTTCAAGTCACTATGCAATCTTTGTGAGACTGGATTTTGCATTGCAGCAGTCATTTAGAGTGTGTAACTGCTTGTTTCAGCATTCTTTTAATTTAGTGATTTTTTTCCCCCACAAAACCTGGAACAGAAAGATATTTCTGTATGTGGGTGTGCATATACATGTGTTTGTGTGTGTGCATGTATGTATCAGTAACAGCTACATGTAAGAAATACCTCCTAATGTTTAAAAAGATTAGAAGCTATTTCAATGTATTTTCTGAGCATGTTGCAGTCGTGAATACTATGAGTTATGTATGGCTTTACACAGATCTGTAGAAGTTGCAGTGTGTGGTTGAAACCCATGGTTATAAACCTAAATGCTGAATTATGAGATCTGTGGATAATCAATTACTGTGGATTACAAATTTATTAAGACATTATTAATTTATCAGCTATTAATAAATACATGAATTGTTAATGGTGTCATGTGAACACACAATATAATAATTTAATTTCTAAGCTGTACTATTTTTCCTTTCAGGAGAGCTTATGACTAGAATCTTGTAGTTTTGCTTTTTTTTTTTTTTTTTTTTTCCCTAATAGTAACATCATGAATCAGCAATTAGCCTCCTGTTTGCAGAAAAACGTCAAGCTGTGCACTTCAAAATTAGATGTGGAGGTTTTTTAGTAAGGTTGCACAATGCATTTTTTTCTCTTTTTTGAAAACTAGGTATGATGAGGACAGTTAAGGCTTACTGCTTGAATGTCAATTTAAAGCTCATATTTCCATTTCTCGAGAATTTGTTGGTTTGATTAGAGGTTAACAAAGGATTTGGAAAATTCCATTCTTCAGATGTCACAGCACTGATCACAGCCATGCACCTAAACATTTATTGTCCACCTTCCTTATCTCTCCCTCCCCAGAAAAGGTTACCTGCTGAGAGAGCAGTCTCAGGCCATACTGACAGCTTGAACCATGTTAAGGGATTGTAAAATGTTTTCACAGTCCAAACAGTGGACAGTTTACAGGCTAGTGAGCAATTCGACTATGTGGGTACATACGTGCCGGAGTTCAAGGCTATGACCTGCTGCTGTTCAGATTACTAGGACAAATGTAGCCGTTGGGATCAGGATTAGCAATTTAATTAGAACACCATGTAAAATTCATATACTGTGTCATTTGCTGAACAGGACCTATATCTTTATACATCTATTATATCACAATTAAAGGAAAAGGAAAGTCAAGTAGTATTTATGTAAACAATATAATTAGAATTCTATAGTTTTTTGGGTGTCACATCATACTCTTCAGGTTTTATAATTTGCATGAGTTGCCTATGTTTAATCACAGTAACATGCTCCAGGGTAAAAAACTCTCATGGAAAACAGTAGCAATTTGGCACTGTCATGTATTACAGTTTGACATAATAAAAAGCATAAACTCCTAGACAGTTTGACTAGTCAGTGAAGAACAAACCCATCAATTATTGTTATGATAAGTAATGCTAGCAAGAGTAATATTGGGGATAAAATTTCCCATTTCCAGGTTTAAACTAATTTCTTATTATTAAAAATTAGGACGAAAATATGATAGGGATGAGATGATCTCAAAGGTATCTAATTGGTACAGTGGGTTTATTCTACATGATAGTGGTAACAGCTGGAAACAAGATGCTGGATTTAAATGAAATATTCATTTGCCTGAAATTTTCTCAGTTGCTACAGTCCAGAGATTAAAGATTAAAAAAAAAAAAAAAAATTAATCAGTTGCTAAAGTCCAGAATGGAGCTGTATTCTGTTTTTCCAAGGTGGGCCACTAAGTTTTATAGCCTGTAGACTAGCATCCTAGGTAACTCTGTTAAATACCAAGGCTATTCAGACTTCCATCTGCTAATATCTGGTGGAGTTTTTGTCTGTCCTCACGCAGTACAGTGACACTTGATCCAGAGTGATGTTTGTACAGAAGGGAGACACATAATAGGACCAAGGGGAAGAAAATGGAATAGTAGTGTCAGAGTGGTAGCTTACTACGGCTGCAGAAGGCATATTCTTACAAAGACTGTAACTATAGTCACTTACACTTTTTGCATTTATAGATGAAATATGCCTGAGGAGCTGATCAAGGCAGTGACTTGCAATCTTGTGCTTAGTTTATAGGAAAACTCATAATTGACATTTGGTGGCTACAGGTAAATAGAATAATTTGTTCCTAAGAAAAAGTGTCATACTTAAAATTTGATACTTTTCTTTATAAAATGAAAGAAGCCTTTGGCATAAAATTTATTCAGGGTCACATTTTACCCATAACCTGTTCTTTTTTTTTTTTTTTTTTCTTTTTCAAACCTGTACCTAGTTACACTTTAATATTTGCAGTCTCTCTAGATTGTCAACATCATTGTATAATAACCAACTTATTATAGAAAGCAGCAAATGCCATACTGCCAATCACTTGTCCATCACACTAACAGGTGCACTGCCATTGTCAGTGTCAGGCTGAATACTGGGGATCAGTTAGACAGGTGGAGTAATTTACTCATCTTGTAGTGGCAGAAGGGGACATCTTATCAAGGAAAAAAAGAGAAGTGGCTTCCCTTGGTTCATTTGGTATGTGGCTATATAACTTGAATTTATAGTGTCTCTGTCGAAACTGATGCACAGACTAAATTTTGCTCTAAAGGGGGGGGGGGAGCGGAAAGTTCTTTTAGGTATTATACAAGAATATTTGTTTTTTCTTCACCTTATCGACTATCACTCACACTCTCTCTGCCCGTCCCCTATCCTGAACCTTTTAGTATTGTCAGCTTAACAGACTGCTAGATGCTAAATCCTTGAAAGATCTGTCAGTCTATTGGAGTAAAACAAAACAAAACAAAACCACTAAAAAAACAACCAAACAAAAAAAAAACCAACAAAAAAACAAAAGCAATTCTGTGCATTAAAATGTTTTTCATTACCACTTTTTTTTGGCAGTGTTTGGAAGAGAGGTAGCCAGAGCGTGCTTTACCATTTTATCCAAAGGAGAATAAATATAGGAGTTATTATGGCAGTACCGATGCCAGTCTTAATTTTTGCATCCTAATCTTTGTAGCCATGACAGCTGCTGCTCAGTACCCAGAAAGTTTCTGCGGGAGACAGGAAAGAGGTTGCTTTATTTACCTGTCTTTCTCTGTTACTATCAGTGTGCTGGACAAATTTTCCAGTATAATCTGTGACCTCCTGACTGGAGCTTTAAACAGGTGAGCTAAGCCTGAAGTGTTTGTACTTGTAGATTCTGACTAAAAATCATCTGTCGTCAGGTACAACCAGTAATTGCCCAGGCCAGGAAACAGAGCTATTACTTATAACAGGGATCTATGAATCTTCAAAGTCAGAACGGTAGAGTGGGAAGGAAGAGTTCATGGTAATAGTTTTGACGCCTCACCTGCAGTGCCGAGAGCAGTGTCTGGTTGGTAGATGAGATAAATTAGAATTAACATCCAATGTATTCACAGAAGCATTGGTAGGATTATGTCTACCCTTACACTAGAAAATTTAGGGTTTAAACAAACTTTAGCTTGATGAAGTGTCAATTTTCTTTAGGATATTGCAAATAATAGGCTTGACCTGTGGGTAGACGGGGGAATTTGTGGTGCATTGACTGTCTTGTTTAGCAAATGGCTCTCATAATCTCCAATTCCATCACCTAGATATGTAGTTCAGCAGTTCTTGTAAACAGCAGACCTTTCCCTTCTCTTCTCTATCTACCAAAATGTAATGGGCAGTGCTAAAACTTCAGACGGCCTTGGGCATAGTGTCACATTATACCTAATCTGATGTAATTTCAGGCTGCTGCCAACAAGGATGCTCCCAGCCCTTATGCTTCCTGTTGCTTATCTTGTATCCCTTAAAAGGAAAAAAAAAATAATTCTTTTTCCACTAATCAGTAAGAACCAACTATCTCCTAGCTGCAGGGATGCTGGGCACGAATTCTGGGAGATGAGGAGGACTAGGATTATCTTTTGCAGGCAGCAATTGGGTGGAGGGTGAAACTGCATCTGTGCGGTCCTTTCCTGTTCTGCCTGCGATGCTTGTGCATAGGCACCGATACCTTCCCTCTCTTTAATTTACTATTATTCTCCATAAAGTGATACAAGCCCATTATCATCATGCATTAACTTCTGTGATGAAGTTTTTTGACAGCACTGTAATGTTATCTCTGTTGAACTAGTATGATATTTACTGATACTAAAAAGCATTATCCCACCTGAATATTCTGTATACCAGAACAGCATGCAACCCCAAAGCCCGTGATTATAAAAAAGGGGTGGTATTTTTTTTTCCTTTTCTTTTTGATGTCATTTATAAAGTTCAGATCCATTGGCAAGTTTGAAGGATTTGATCCAGAGCATTTTGTTTTAGGTTATTATTTTGAAATTCAAGTTGCTTAACAGGAAAAACAAGATAGTATTTAGCATAGATGGAAGAATGAAAAAAAAGCCAAACAATGCTGACAATAGCTCTTTATACTGGGCACTTAAAGAAAACATTTTGTCTTCTCTTAAATCCATTTTGTATTTTAAGTTGGCATTTTTACACAGTTTTAGAAAACTGGTCTCAGACACCACAGACCAAGGTCAGGTCCTGGAAATGAGCCTGAGGCTTTAACTACACAAAGCCGCGGGGGATGGGATGGACACACGTCTGGATTGGTCACATTCTGACTCTGCAACTAATGTAAGACCTTCATATTCCAGGCTTTCTACCTTTCTAATCTCTTTACTCCTAGAGAAAAGAAGTGGGGGTGCACACCCTGACTGAATGCTAATCTGTATGATAATTTGTTAAATCAGGCCCCTAAGGCATGCTTCAATTCATGCAGTCACAAAATTTTCATCAGTGTCAGGACTTTTGTCTCCGCACCAAGAAAATCAGAAGCCAGGTGATCCCCAGCTCCGGGTGGTTTGCACGACAGGGCTGCCAATATGGCAGTTCAGTAGAACACAAGGCATAGAAACAGGAGAAACTTGGTTTTGGTTCAAGGCCATTTTGGCAAAATACATGTTTTAGCAAATGCCACTGCCACTTCCGTTTGACAGCATTTGGTGTTTGAGAACTGAAACACTAAGAACACCCTCTAAAGGTATAGATCAGGAGACACATTAATTGCATTTTATTCATAACAAAATGTTCAACAACAAAGTGACTACAAATATTTAAATTAGATAAGAAACCCCTGCAATGACAGACTGAAGATTTAGGTTTGAAGTCTCCTATACAATTTTTTCTCTCTCACTTGAATGGAGATTGCGAAGATTAGTTCAGTTATCACAGCTATATTGACTTTCTTTTCATTTTCAGAGGTACTTTAAAGGTAAATTATGCTATTCACTGACAATAAGCATGCTAGTGTTCTTTGCTGCTTGCAGTTCTCTCTATAAATGAAAACTGTCTCTAACGCTGGCAGTCCAGCTCTTTACATGACAGCTAAATTCCCCTTTTCTCTCTCACTCGTACAGTTCAGTTTCTCAAAAAATCCCACACCACCTCTCTTTCAATGCCTTTTAAATATTTCTTCTATTTCTGCTATGTAGTACAATCTAAAAGGAACGCGGTCTTTCACCAGTTCTGATATTATGGTTTCCCACCCAGTGATACAATTTTGTCTGAACTATAACCAATGCTTTCAGATCTGGTGTGTAAAGCTAAGTGTCTGCACCCATAGTGAATTGAATAAAAATTGCAGTTAAATATACCCCATATGGATTCAGGAGCTGAGCCGTTAAGTGTCAGGTCTGAAAATGTTGGTCTGTGTGTTCTGTAGCAGTGAAGGGGAGAAGGAAAGGATAACATTAAGGAACAATAATGAGGACTTTTTTTTTTCCTTTTTTTTTTTTGATCAGAATACATTTATGATGCTGTCATCAAAGCGTGCATGTGGACGCATCTCTTTAGAAAAAAATGAATTCTTTAAGTACATACTGCTGCTTCAGTAGCAAAGCTGCACTGTAAAATGCTAGGAAGTTCTTCCTTCATCACTGGATTGCTTTTATGTGTTCATAAAAGCTCTAATAATTACTTCATTTTTTGAGCTCCGTACACATTGCAGGATTCAGGTAGTGCTTACCACCGTTCAGAGGCACTGTATACAGTGTGAAGTGTTCAGGCAGTTTTGTGTGTGCTTTTTGTTTTCTTTCTTTGATAGAGCAGTGAATAGAGACATCAAATTTCAAAGAGTTTCTGGTTTAAAGAGTGAATATCTTTTTCTGCCTGGAAATTTATATTCATAAATCTCATTGGTGTGATAGAGAAAGTAAAACACTTAGGATACGTAGGTGTCCTGATGAAGATATACAGACCTCCTAAAAAGTTAATCTGGTGTTTAGAGTAGAGAAGGCTGAAATTTTTGCATATATAGCTAGAATTGTTACAAGATTGAAACCCCAGAGGCCAACTCCAGAGAGGAACTGTGTGCTCAGCTCATGTATGTGCGGTGGTTTATATTTCAACAAATTTATCAAAACCTTGCCATTTAAATGTTATCACATAGCGGCACAGGGGATCTTCTGCTGTTAACTCGAGGTGCCATACTGGCAACTGCATGTAGAAAAATACTTTTTTAAGGATTCAGCTCCCTGGTCTTATAGTATATTTTAAAGGAGGTATCTCAGTTACAGTTTTTTGGGGGAATGCTTGTATTGCTGCCAGCTTACATCTCCCACTGGGAGCCACTGTGGAGCCGGGATTACCTCAAATATGTTTTAGCGGATTAAACAAGCCACCAAAAAAAAGCTTGTCTTTATTATTTCTTCTTCTCTCTACAAATAACACAGTAGACAGAAGGGGATGAATTACAATTTAGTATGTCAACCATAACCAGCCTGTATCTCAAGAGGTGTTTGTCGAACTTTACTAACATGAATAAGGTACCACCTGAAAACTCCTAAAGATAGCAGCAAATATGTATATGACATCAAACTTGTAGGAACATGTAGTTTTTGCTAAGTTTCTACACTGTTGCTACATTGTAATTTTACCTTTCCGTTCTCAGTCAAATATTTTCTTTTGTTTTGCCTTTGCTTTCTGGGACTGTAAGGCATTTAAATTTCAAGGTACTATATACTAACACAAACCAGTTACACTGAACAAGATTTTTGCTAAACAACAAATTTTGCTTGTTTTTACATAGAAGGAAAGATCTTTTCTTTTTATTTCATTGGGGAAAAAAGAGTAAAGCCTATGGCTATATGCATGGGCTGCAGTTCTATAAATGCAGTTGTGATTCTGCTTGTTTGTCTCTAAGGGCTGTTGAAGTCAGTTGATGTTTTTGCATTTAGGTTGATCATTGAGTTTCAAGACTGCGAAAAAGTTGTGTATATGTACTCAGAGCCCATACTTTACTTGGTGTAGAGAAATGCAATCTATATAGTCTCTCACGTTGTGTGGCCACAGATCACTGCTCATTTCAGTTACTGAGACTAGTAAATGTCGCTCTGCGTGAATAAAGCAGAAGTGGTAGTGCATCTTTGAAAGTCTACTTGGAGAGTAAAAATAAAATTCTATTTGAAAGGCCACATGCAAAAGATTTTATCTTGTTAAATTGTTGCCTAGTGTCCTATCTATATATAACTGCGGACATTTTTCCATATCATAATACTACCTTCGTTGTTATAGCCATTTCCCCGTCGGAATCTGTAATCAGTTACACATTTGTCTCCAACCAAAGTCTCTTCCCCAGTAATTCCAGTCATTACAGATGAAGTGACGCAGCTTGCTTCACTGATGTGTGATTACATATTAATTACACAATTCAAATTCATATTGTTGAAGACACTTCATAGGATTGCTTACATTTTCCCCCTAAATTGATCAAGGATGGGTATATCTTTTGTTTCTTCTACAAGCTTTATGAACAAATTATTCAAAGAATAATTCCTAAGCCTTTCAAAAAACAATTGCATATTATTCAACTAATAAAAATGTTTCCTGTTTCTAAAGAAGTAAAATTTTTAAAGTGTATGCTTAAGGACTAGTTATAGATTCTCACTTTTTTTCCCCCCCAAGGGAAAAGCAATCACTTAATGCTTTCCAATCCTGAATTACTATGACAATTGCCCAGCAAACAATATCTGTTCCTCTCAGCCTTTGTATTTGTACACTCTACATATTTTATAACAAGATTATTTATGCTGTTGTTGGTGATATTTTGTATTGTAAGTAAGAACAAGTGTAAAGCATGGTTGCTAGTTATGACTGAATTGGTGAAAAGGAGAAAACCAGTTAATTTTCCCCAAAACTTGTCCTAAGCTTGTGAAAAGTTTGTTTTTAAAAAAGTTCCTTCATGTTATTTGGAAACTAAATTAACCTCTATGGCATTATAGTTTGTTGTGGATGAATGATAATGGGATTAATGCTCATACATAGAAAACATGACACCGTAAATCATGTCGTTTTTGAAATGCAGTTACAGTCAAAAAGGTAACTGTGAAAATGACAGTGTAGAGTTCCATATTTATTCTTTCTCAATGATTTCCTTATTAAATGTGTTCAGCTTCCAAGTCAAAAAATCATTTTTAACTGCCAGCTGTTCAAGCTGAACTTGAGATCTTAAATCTGTTTCTCATCTCTTACCCACAGAATAGAGTTTACTTATTGAAACTTAGATGCCAGTCCTTTTTGGTGATGGATGAGGCATGTTCTCCTCCCCCTCTACTCTGCCCTGGTGAGGCTCCAACTGGAGTCCTGTGTCCAGTTCTGGGCACCCCAGTTCAGGAAAGACGGGGAGCTACTGGAGAGAGTCCAGCGGAGGGCTACTAAGATGACAAGGGGACTGGAACATCTCTCTTGTGAGGACAGGCTGAGAGACCTGGGGCTGTTTAGCCTGGAGAAGACTGAGAGAGAGGATCTCATCCTTGCTTATAAATATCTCAAGGGTGGGTGTCAAGAGGATGGGACCAAACTCTTTTCAATGGTGCTGTGACAGGACAAAGGGCAACGGGCACAAACTCGAACACGGGAAGTTCTGTCAGAATATGAGGAAAAGGTCTGTCGTGTGAGGGTGGCCCAGGCTGCCCAGAGAGGCTGTGAAGTCTCCTGCTCTGGAGATACTCAAAACCTGCCTGGATGCTTTCCTGTGCAACCTGCTCTGGGTGACTCTGCTCTAGCAGGGAGCTGGACTAGTTGATCTCTAGAGGTCCCTTCCAACCCCTGCCATCCTGTGATCCTGTGATTCTATAAATAGGACCTGGCTCATTCTTCCATGTGGCAGCTGGAGTGACACTACAACTGCATTGAAACTAATACCGAAAACTTTACTAGATGAGGAAACAGATGCAACTCTGTAAACAGAAGCTGTTATGTGGACTGGAAATATGTCATTTTTATGTCTTACGTTTTTTCTGTGTGTACCAAAGAAAGTTAGAACAAATGCAAGTGTCATTATCTTTCTTTTATAAGGAGAGAAAATGCACCTGAGAGGTTGGAATATGGGTTATCCAAAGCCACAAAGTTTTTTCATAGTCTAATGTGTATCACTTTAAGAATGATTTACTTATCTCTATGTCTAGTAATAATCATAGAATCATAGAATCATAGAA
>KL272185.1:0-12513 GCA_000699545.1 Podiceps cristatus | reverse complement strand
TGAACCTGAAAATCATGGAGGACATTAGTTACCCACAACAGGGCAGGCAACCTGTGATGCCTGAGCAGACAGCAGGGATGGGGAGGACGGGGCTGAGGAATGGAATGCTGCACCATGAGCGAGCACCGAGTGGGTGTTTCAAACCAAGTACGTGCTGTACAATGATGAACAGCAGAAGTGCCTTCTGCTGGCACTGCAAAGTGGTGTGGCTGCACTTCAGTTTGATATATAGGTAGCTAAATCAGTATGATTAGACCATGCAAATTAAATTGACGTAACAACATATAGGCATTGTCTGGAGAAGAAGGAATTTGATTTTCAAAAATGCCAGATACTTACAAAGTTCAGCTGCCTAAGGATTGCTTTGAAAAAATTGAGTCTTTGCTGTGGAACCTTTGTTTAGCTAATGACAAAGACACAATTTTTAAGGTAAAGGACAAGGAACAACGAAAGACTTCATAAGAAGCTATGAGAAATAAAGACAAAAAAATTGTCAAAATAATATTTAGACTCAGGCAAACTCTATGAAATGGAATAAAAACATAACATGGCAGCTAACATCCAGAGTAAAATTTAATTTATTAAAGTTGTTAGTATTTTTATGGAAGTGTTAAATGAATATTTAGGAAATCGTAATTATCACAGGAAACTTGTCACTTTGCTGTCACTACTTGACATTCAGTTATTTTCAATTTACTGTCTGATACAAAATTATTGTGATAGCCACCATTAATTTTCTAGAGTATTACAAAGAGCATTATTTGCACTCTTTACTAAAAGCCTTAAAGGAAAGAAGTAGTACAAGTACTTTCCCCCCAGAAGTCAGCTCTCAAGGCTGCAGTTAAGGATATCTCATTTCTGTATACATCAACTCCTGTAAAGTCATAGATTCCATTAAAAGTATGTAGTATTTTTGCCTGTAGTTTTGGTATGGAAATGTTTAAAATTCATATTACTTCTAGACCACCAAAGAAATTGAAAGAGATTTACCTCTTTTAAGTTTAATTACTGAATTGTTAACTCTGAGCCCTAATGATGACATTAAACTGATAGTCTCCTTTTTATGTCATATCCTGTCCTTTTTGCAGAATCATCCAGGTACTTTAGTATCTGTTCTTTAATAATCCATTCCAGCCTTCCAGGATCTGTGAAAGACAATGTCTTCCTTGCATTTAGGAATCAGTGAGAGAAAAGCTTTTATTGAGAAGTTTTTGGGAGTCTTCTTTTTCTATGGCCAAGTACACCACCTCACTTTTCAGGACGGTCTAAGGTGAAAATAACACAGGTTTCAGCAATGAATAGCAGAATATAGCTTCTATTTTATGCTTGTTTCATCTTTTGGGACTACGTTTAATGAATGTTGGTAATCTTTTGGATTTACTATGCATTTTGTTCCTGAATATATCAGTAGCCCATAAAGACACTTTTCTATGCCCAAAATGCACTGAATTCCAACAAACAAGCAGCAGAAGTGCTGTTACTTCTGAGAGGTGGCGTGAGCTCTACCTACTTTAAATACAAGTTGAAATCTGGGCTATTCCAAGAGTCCCGTCAGCCATACGAAGCAGTTTTCAGTTACTGAGCTCAACTGTGGAGCCTCTACAGTATGTACTCTATGTTCAAACTTTCTGGGTTGTAGAAAGCAAGTATAGACGGTAACTTTAGAAGACCTCTTACAGTTATACACAGAGAGAGAAATAAAGGCCTGATCTGGCAAAACGGGAGAGGCAACAATGAAGAATTAATTTTCAACAAAGAAAATGACACATCTGAACTAACTGTAAAAGTGCATCGCAGGATGATGGCAAGTGTTAATGCCTGAATCATTCTTACTTAATGCCAAAGAAATAACCCTTCTGTACGACTTGAGGAATCCCCAAACATATACAGAATGTTTAAGGATTCTGCTGTAGCAAAAATAATAAGAAAAGGGATGGATGTGAAAAAGAGTTGAACTGAGCTGCAACAGCACTGGGAGAAAAGCAAAAGAGAGAAAAAGATAAGCAGAATGTGTCAGATCATTCATGATTTGATTGCACACTCCACCATGAGTAGCATAAGCATTTTTAAAAAAATTTTGGTTTTGGTTGCATACTACACAAAATATTCTCTTGACCTAATGAAGATAGTTGGAACTGGGGCTGCTGCTCAACCCAGAGGGAATAGGGAGTGTCATTCCCTTACCGTGCTCATCCCTGACCTTGTAGCCTCTGCGTTGCTGATAGACAACTCTAAGAGCTGCCAGTAGTGTTGGTGACTTAGCTGAGCTGTACGGGGGAGAAGAGAGACAGCGATGCACTGTTCGGCTGCCTTTTTACTCCTGACATACCCCATATGCTGAGATGGTGGGTGGCAGTAGGAGAGCTGGCACATTAGCAGCAGTGTGTTCCCTGTGCCAGGGGAATAATCTGTTGGCTAGTTAAATCTCATTTCTAATTCTGTTCTACTTCCTGAGTAGCACTAAGAGGCGAGATCTTCACAGAGAATCCATCTCTTGCAGTGTGTGACAGTGCAGTCTAGGGGACAGTCTGAAGCTTGTGCCTTGAAGCTCTATTTTGAATATAGTTTTTAACATATTTTGAAAAAGCCCAAACTCTATCTAAAACTTGAATGTATTAGCAATTTTTATGGAAATAATACGACTGTTGTGCTTTTGTTAGGTTTTTAGGTATGTATATATATGGGAAAATTCACTACACCAGAAAATTCAAGTATGCAAATCAAAGCAGAAACAAAAAAAACTTCTTATTTTCTCTGTTAATAACATTGCTTGTTAAACAGAAGTTGGCATAGAGACCTGGTGTGAAATTGCCAAGAAAAGATTGTTAATTTGGCATAAGCTTTAAGCTGTTTTATTCACTATCACATGAAGATAAGTAGAATTATATGTGTGTTTGTGATTTTTATTGGTAGGGAAAAGGAGGATTTACATCACAAGGAAAATAGGTGTGCACCATCAGGGGGAGTTCATGTTCATCTGACAACTGCAGGACCTGGCAAACAAATACAGTAAACTTGGAGGCAAGCAGCAGAGAAAATATCCTGCAATGTTTTGCTGGAAGTAGAGCAGAGCAGAATCAATCATCTTTTCAATGACAGTTTGAGGTGACTTGGGCCTTGCTCTTAGTTCCGCAGATGACTGGTACACCCTTCTTTACTACGCATAGAAGGCTCCTCTTCCAGCAGGGTTGGTACAGGGCTTCTCTTTTATAACGGAGACCTGCATCTCCTGGGGCTTACTACCTTCTGTAGATTTACAGAGGCTGCTGCAAAGGGAGTGGCCGTCGTTGCCTTTGAGCAATGGTGGTCTGCTCCTTATGCACCAAACTGTGCTTGATGGCTTTACTAGTGAGCCCAAGAAACCTGCAAAAACGGGGGCAGGGTGGGGAGGGTGGGGTGGGGAGCGGGACGGACGGGGGGAACGGACGACAACGGGATGACGACGGACCCTTGAACAACATAGTTATTAACTGACCTTTCTGCTTTATTATAATACTGTAAGTATCCAAAGGTATTTGGTCTTATTTTTTTCCTCTCAAAAGCAAAATCTGTGTTCCTTTGTATCTATCTCTCTGTGTATGACATGGATCTCCACTGGCAATAGTCTAGAGTTTCTGCTCCACTTCAGCTTGGATGTGTGCAAAGATGGTTCTTCACACCTGCCTTTCATGTGAGGACTCAAAACAGAGCAATATCATGAAGTATGTGGAATAAAATCCTGAATCCACTGAAGTCAGTTTGGTTTTCACTGTTGGTTTGGACTAGGATTTTAACTGAAGTTAGCTGGAGATAGGATGGTTTTTTTTGCAATGGATTCCTGGTGCTGAAATCTTTCTTTACAACTGGGATAAGGCTACAGATAGCACAGGAGTGCAGCAAAATTCCAGGGATGGCAAAACTAAAAGCACTTTGATGGGATTAGGACAATGCAATAGACCATAGATTGTTAAAGTGGCCTTGACGCATTAGCACCTCCATTCCTCCTGTAGCTCCTTTTTGTCAGAAACCACTGCCATTCTGACAAGGGTAGCAGAAGGGAAAATGTTACCACACCTAGATTATTTTTAGTTCAAAATCAAACATGTTAATTAAAAAATAGTAATTCTCTACTGGTAACGAAGAGGGGCAGTTGCAGAACAGATTTTTCTTTTGCCAAAAGTGGGGCAACCTCTAGTGGAGAAGCAGAGAGGACAATTTGAAATAATAATCTCCTCAGCCACTCTAAAAGGATTTATTAAAGGATGTTGGTTAGAGCCAGAAAGTATAGTTGTAAGAGCTGTAATTTTGTACGATGCAAAAATTCTGTTGGTGTAAGAATTGTTACGTTTTCCTTAGGTATTTGAAAAGTGAGGATAGTGAAGTCTCGTGTTGGGTAAAGAGAAATCAAGAGTCTGTACCAAAAGAGTTCTGCAGGTACAGAGAAGTGTTAAGTAGTTTTGATTAATATTGAAATCATTGTTAAAGGGGAAAATAAGGGGGGAGGGAGCAAAGGAAGAAGGTATTTTTGAACCTAATTCTGTAGATTGATGATTAGGATGACATTGGTACCTTTTTGCAGATTGGCACACTTAGTATCCAGGCTAGAAATACAAATCCAGATAATAGAATTCTTTTGGAGAGACTTCTGCTTGTTTCTGCCCCTCGGTGGGTTTGTGTGAGTTTTGCTGAAATTCCCTATCCACTTTATTTTGTTCCTTACCTTGTTCTATTCTACACAGTGAGAGAGCAGTAAGTTATCAGCCATAGGGACTGAAGGGGAAGATGAAGATAGCCCTCTTGTTCCATAAGAAGTGGGAGGTGAAGCAGCAAAGATGACAGGAAGACTGATTCAGGAAGATAACACAGTAGCTTACAACATGGAGGACAAGAGAGATCCTTAAAGGTAAAAGAACTGACAAAATTTCACAGCAGGCACTAGTGGGAGATGAGAATCCAAGGGAAACATCATGCCATGTGAGAAATAAGCTTTCATTGATCACAACATGCCGTGATGTTTCCATGATAGCACTGTCTAGGAAACCATTAACAGTGCTAAGAAGGGAATACAACATCTGACAACTTTTTGTTTTGTTTTAAGAGGTATACATTAAAAATACATCTAACATATGGGACACAAAGAATCAAAATAATGTTATTAAACTTCTGGTAGATGTGGATCTCCAGGGATGTTTACATATGCTTTTGAAGAAAATGGAAAAACATTAGATTTTGCATTTCCAGGCTTAATTCATCATTTTATTTTTTCGGTTTAAGGAAGCCTATGCAGAATTATTAAGTTACTCAAAATAAGCCCAAAATAGAAGACTGAGTTTTATAAACATTTTACATATTTGTGTTTAATTTGTTGAAAATAGTATAAAATCTGCTCACATTTGGCTTCCCAAATACAAATATTAGGAACCCAATCCTCTCATGCAGTATAATTGTTAACAGTATGATCTAACAGTCTTCCAAGAGATAATGTGCACACTTTTATTTTAAAATAAGGAATTTCATTTTAGCATAGGAAAAATAATACATATGCGTGTCTTTGTTTTCTTTTTCTTCTGCAGTGAATGCAGACGTGCAGAGAAACTAACACACAGTAGTTCAGGTCATAAGGTACAAAGTCCCACCAACAGTATTTGATTTGGAAATATATTTATGTAGCAGGCACAAAAAATTAGGCTAGGAGATCACAGTGCATAGAGGGTCTTTTACCTCTAAAATATAAACCTTCTGTCTGCTAGCACAGGAGGGTTAAATGCAGAGCTTTTAAGTTGAGAAAATATGCAGTTCATGTGAAAGGTTTGATAGCCCTATATACCCACCAAAAGCTTAAATGTGCCTGACTGGTTTTATGGAAGACAGTAAATTAGTCTTTCCTTTACCTTTGACAGGTGAGAAGCAGTTCTTGCATGACCGGTGGCTATCACCATACATCCACTACCACACAGGTGAGGCTTTCGGTTTCAAAATGATGACTGGTAAGAAAAACAAGATGTCTTTCCTGGTTATAAATTTAACTCTTCTGTGATTAGTCTGGGCCAATTAGGACACCCCTGGGGTTCAGACTATGGCTCAAGTACAAGCTTGAAAGCCTGATTAGCTGAGGTCTCTTGATACTTGTTCTTGGTAGTAAATGCTGGCACATATAGTATTGATTTTCATTTAGATATCTTAATGTTTCCAGACAATCCTAGCAGATGTGGGCTGAACTCAGATCTACGAGAGTGCTGGGCTGCAATCTGCAAGCATTTTTCTTGCCATTTTGTTTCATTTTTCCTAAACTTAACTGATTTGGAATCAGGAGATATAAATGAAAAATGCAGAGTTTGCCTATCAATCATGGCATGTACAAACATTGCTACTGCCCTTTTCTAACATCCTATTACCACTGGGTAGTTGGCTAGTCAAACAGGAATAAAAATTACACTGCAAACATCATAAGTTAGGCTTGATTTGTTGAGCAAGAAGCCTGACAATTCTGTAAGAGTTATATACCTCAGCCTCGCTGAAAATCAGCCTTGTTATGGCTCTGGTACGTCTATAAAGATTGTTCATTTCATATAAAACAGCTACCTGCACTGAAAGGCCTGAAAGGAAGAATGATGCTGGTTATAAATATAGAGGAAAATCTATTTGTCTGCCCCTTCGTGCTGTTAGCAAGTCACAAGATGCAGCCCTTATGCTGTTCCTAGGCAGCAGGGGGAGTTTTCCATGGCCACCTTTTGCTTTCATCTCCTGGCCTGGACTGAAGCACATCATCTCTCTTTGTCATATGAGATAAAGCAATGAAGTGTGACCAGTGCCACTGCATTGCACTCTGCCCACCAGGAGCACGTTAATGATAATGAAAAACTATACTGCACCACATTTAAACTAAATGTGAGCGTAAGGCTGTCTGTCGGCAGACTGGTATAACAGTTAATGTCATAAAAGATAAATAGAAATTATTAGAATTGGCTTGGAAGGGATTTTTTATAGAGCAGGGTTGTATTCCTTTAAAGATACATTATCAGACTGTTAAATCTAATTTCAGACTACTGGGCAATTAAAATGATTAACATTCTTTACTCATACAGTTCGATTCATTAAAGTTTTAAACATCCTTTACACACTATTTATGTTGAAAATAGAGAAATAACATGATAAAATGTCTTGGATCATTAATCATTCAAATTTGCTGTGTAACTACTTTCTCAAAACCTTAGTGCCACAGTGAGTATTTACAAACCTCAGAGGCATTTTTGAAAGAATGAACAAAATCAAATTCTACCCACCTCTGATAGGTCCAACAGGCCTTTTGTAGTTCCCAGGCCCATTGTGTTTACAAGAACAATCAGGCAGAAAATTCCTAAAAGACTGGTTTAAAAGTTATTGTGTCCAGGAACTTGTACAAGTCTTTACTGTTTATATCTGTGGGCTTGCTCCCTCTTTGATATTTGAACGTAGGGGCACGGATGCTGTTACAGAACTTATAGGAACTCCAAGTATCAAGTCTTGTGTACCAAAATGAAAATATATTCTGAATTTGGCACTTAGTTTTCAAGTGTGTCAAATGGAATTTTGTATTATCTACTGCCAAACCAGTTTATTGGATGGATATAAGAAGAGATCTTGAGGGTAGTAAATGCTGCCATTGGAGGTGAAATGCCCACTTCCCTTCTGTGTTGGCATTTGTAACAGCCTGCGAAACACTGCAGGGAAAGTCATGAAAGTCAGTATACAGTATGTGACAAGACAATTATAAACCGTATATTAATGCTGGTCTTTTGAAAATATTATGTTTGCAGAATTTTTGGTGGTTTGAAACACTGTTTTGTTTTGTGCTGGGGTTTTTTTTGTGGTGGTGGTTGTTGGGTTTTTTTTGTTGTTTTGGTGTGGGTGTTTGCGTGTTTTTGTTTTTGTGGGGGTGTGTGTGTGTGGTTTTTTTTTTTTTTATTCTTGCACCTATTGAAAATATCTGGGCCTTTTTGAAATAAATGCTGTAAATTACAATGAGGGGTTGCATATACTGTAGACTGTGGTCCCATAGTCCCAAAAGCCAGATTATTGTGTTTGCCTGTCCCTGGAAGCAACAGTAGAACTTGTGGCCCACGAACTGCCTCATATTGCATCAGGTAAGAGCTCAATATTTGCATGTCAGGAGTTCAAAGCAGCACACGGGGCTGCAGGAAGCATGCTGTCTGTGTCACTGGATGTCCTGTTTCTCAGATAGGCCGTAGGCCAGATATGCTGAACAAGTGTGGTCATTACTCTTTCTGTGGCACTATTAGTAAGAGGAAGAGGTAATTATAATTAGCCTCGTTGAAATCACCCAGGGGCTCAGCTGGTATGTCAAAACTGTAGATGGTATTAAACACGAAGATGCAGCTATATTTTCCCAGCTGGCAGCATGATCCTAGCACCAATACCATATTTAGTATGCTAGGGTCTTTGAGAATATCAAGGAGTATTCAGACTCCCTCCTAGATGCCTATTTCAGGAGCCATGTGCTCCCTGGGTAGACAGCGGAGAAGTGACTTCCTAATTTAGGTGTTCTGGATTAGGCTCAGTTATCTTACAGATTTACTAAAGAATACTGCCTCCTAATTTATTCGCTTGAACAGGATGCCCAAATTCAGTTAGAGACAACTGCAGTAATCCTAGGATCTTTAGCAAACGATACACTGACAACAAATGCATGCCCAGTCAAGTGGCTTGTCTTCCAGTAAGATTTGACAGTATGAGAGGGTCAACTAGCTGTAGAGGATCCACGCACCTGCTCTGGAAAAGACCATTTTTTACCCCTTTGATTTGCCAATTTCTTCCTTCGTTCCATTGCTCTTATTCTCTGTATAAGACTGCCTGACATAACGAGTGGCTCACTATGCAGAATCAAACCGTGCTGTTTTACAGCACCATGTACTGTATCTGATGCAGTTCTAACTCTAGACAATAAAGGGAACTGTCAGCCTCTATCACTGAGGATGTTTCTAATGCTGTTCCATCACTCATTTCAAGAGCAACACGAGCGGAGCCTTTCCCTTGAGAGACTGACAGCCGTTATCATCTCTGCGATACTATAAGCTTTTGCTGACTTTAGGGAACAGAAATCCCAGAGGTGCTCCTGAATTTCATGTCAGAGTATGGTGCTCTAAGCCAGCCCGCCAAATTGGCACACAGAGGCACTATACCATCGCAGAATAGGGCTGATAATTAACAACTGCTGAGATGAATATTAAGATCATACCTCTTTCAAACAGTTGATTTGCTTAAGTTTTTTCCCGCCCCAAATGCGGGTGGAGGAGGCAAGATAGAGCAATAGCCCCCGTAACCTGGACCGAGATCACTAGCTGTCGTCTTGCTGCTGTCAGCTGCGTCCTGTCTGTGTCTTATTCAGAAGCCTTGAACTTCAGCATATTCCTGATCTCTCTGGCGTCACTGTGGTAGTCATGACTGCTGTCTCCTCCTTCCAAACTTTTCTTTTAAATTTGGATGGCAGGAGGTGGCATGAGGGAGGGAATTTAAAGGACTGAAAAGGGCTTCCCTATTCGTATCAGAGTAGGGAGAACAGGAAATACTCCTATTACATTGGTTTTATACACCAGAAATTTATCCATCATTTTGATTTGTGACAGTTTTGGCCTTCAAGTTGACCTAGCTGTGTTTGATCACATAGTATTAGTATTGATTCTGATGCCTCGAGTAACTTTGCCTAAGCCTAGCTCTACTGGGGGTTGTTGGACTTGTTTTTCCACGGGGCTGTGGATGGGTTCTACTCAATCTATCAGTCAGAAGAATATACTGAGTTGAAAATATAAACACAGAATACCACATAACCTTACAGATATCAGTGAAATACAGAGTACAAAATTTAGTCCTGGTGTCTGCCTTTTCTATTTTGCTAATAATCAAAATTATATAACAGGGGAATGACTTTTATTGTTGGTATATCAGGGAAATGATTTTTCCTTCGAGTTTTTTAGACTTCTTATACCTCCCATTGATTTTGATTATTTACTGTTTGACAAGGGGAGCACAGGCAGCCCATGCTGTGCAAAAGATCAGAGGTGCCTTCATTCCTCAAGGCTATTGCCTCCTTTAATTCTTCAGTGTAGGATCAGTGAACTGATTGCATTTTCTTCTATTTGACACTTTATATTTCACATTTCTTCATCAAACTATTGTAACATGCTCTCTTTTAGAGCAAGCTGCTTTGAGAATATAACCTTTTTGCCTTAGCCATTATTATAACTCTTTGGTAACTTGTAACAGCAACTTCCAGCCACTGTCCTGATTAATCACCTTTATCTTAAACTGGATGGAGTCGAATATCTTGTTAATCCATTTTCTGTGCTTTTCTTTTATTGGTGCTATATGTATTTCATATTTAATCATCACATGATGTGACTTGAGGGCAGTTTTTCTTTGACTTTTTTTTTTTTCTTCAACCAGGATACTCTTATAGGCCTAAGGGGAGATTTTTTTAGCTGCAAACACTGTATGCCAAATCTTGAAGTACAGAGCACAGATCAAGTATTTGCAAATACATGTACAAGCTATTTGGGCATGTAGTTATATGTGTGTATTTTTGAAAAGTGGCTCCTTGGACAGACATGTTTTACAACGGTGAGGAAGAAGCCAAGGGATATGAGTGTTTAGAGACTAGCTATTTTCTAAGTGATCCACTTTCTATTAGAAAATAGTTAATGTAAGTATCTAAAATAGAAAAAACCAGAAGTTAGTTCTGTCAAACTTAACTTTAGGTCGTGCTTCCACATATTTTGATCAAATAGGCTTCTCTCTCCTTTTCTCTATTGTAAGATATGCTATATAATACATATTTCCAGTGAATAATGTTTGTGCTCTGAGTCCCTGTAGATGAAAACTTGGGTGATGTTAGATCAAAGCCTCCAGTAATTTCATAATTTCTTTATGAAGAAATGCTTGTTTTTGTCTGTAGTTGGCATCAGTCTAAATGAATCGGTAAAATGTGATGATCTCAGCTCATATAAATAATAGCAGACTTCTCCTGTTAGAAATCCCTTTCTTCTGGAAGAGCCAGTTGTCCCACATTAATGCATTTCTAATCAAAAACACTAAAACCCATATGGTATTTTTTAACACATTTGAGAACCCTGGTTAAGACAGAGTTCTAAATGTGCTGGAAATCAAAGTTCATTGTTGTTCAACACTCAAGAGACTGTACAGAGAGTATACCCTTGTATTTCTGTGTTATCCAGCTTATTAGTTTTATAGTACTGGGTATTTTTCTTTCTCCCCTTTCTCTGCCTTTTGTGAAATGGCCTTCATGTTACAAGGTTTATCTTTTCTCTCCCTCTTAAACATAATGAATATCAGAAAAGGTCCCTTAGGCATAAACAAAAACCAAGAGGGGGAACATCCCAGAATACTGGGGTATGGTGAGGAAGGAAGTCCAGAATAGTTCAGAGTAACCCAATACTAGTGCTTAAGACAGAGCTTGCCTCTAGAAATGCTGCTAGAAAATAATTTCTCTGCTTTCTTTGTGAAAAAAAATCTTAAAAGATATGCTATAAGATGCTCTATGCTAGAAGATATTTTTTGTTTCTGTTTGTTGTTTAAAACAATGGCATTTGCTTCCTCTGAGTCACCATTAGTTGATTGGCCAAAATCTCATATCATGGCATGTAAGTTAGAAAACAGACATGAATTACTGGAGTCAATATTCTGCATTATCTAAAATTTCTCATGCTGTGGAGGCCCCTCAAAATCAAAGTGCATCAAAAACTCCTGCATTTTGGGTTTAATTCTGAATTTCTACTAATTTAAAGCAGATCTTTTAGTACAAGTTGTGCTAAAATACATGAATAAAATAAAAAAGTTAGCACGGTATTTTGTAAAATTTAATATTTTTCATAACAGAATCATATAAGAATGTGGGTTGGAAGGTCAGCTAGTCTAACCACCCACCCAAAGCAGTGTCAACTATGCGAGGTGGCTCAGCACCATGTCCAGTTCAGTTTTGCCTATCTTCAAGGACAGGGATTGCACAGCCTCACTGCATCCTTGTTTCAGTATTTGGCCACCCTCTTGTTGAGTAGGTAAGTAAATAAAATCTAATAAAATTTTCCCATGTTGCAACTTGTGTTCCAGGGATGTGGAAGCCTGAGGATAGAGTTTTCAAGTAAAAGTAAATGAGTCAAAAATGCTCAATACCTTGACTCCCTCTTTCTCTCTAGGTCTCCTGCACCTTTTGATCAGTGGGTCCACATTTCTTTAGTCTTCCCTTTGTTGCTATTATGTTAGGAAGAACAGGAAACCCTTCCTGTTCTTCCTAATATACCTCACTAGGTTTTGTTTGACTTTCCTAATTGTATCCCTATGTTCTTGAGCAATGTCTGTGCTTGGTAGCCCATTTGCGCGCTCACCTTCTGCATGTTTCCTTTCCGCATCAGCAGAAGTTCCTTGTTCATTCATGCTGTCCTTCAGCCACACTTGCTGAAATTCCTGCAATGGAATGCTGTGGACTTTAAGGAGGTTTCAGGTGACAAAAAATTTCGGGGGGGG
>KL272182.1:0-35127 GCA_000699545.1 Podiceps cristatus | reverse complement strand
AACAGAGCTGCACAGGGAGCAGAGAGCTCCTTCCCTACCCACCCACCAGCTGGATCAAGCTGAGACATTACATTATTGTGACATACCAGCCCTCTGGGGAGGCCGTGCCTGAAGCGTGGTACAGATCCTTCCACAGACACCCTGCAGCATGCAAAACACTCCAGCGGGTTAGAACAAGGGTTTCACAAACAGGAATCTGCAGCAATACCCCAGACAGGAGCCGTCCCAGGAGATGTTGGCACACCGCCTCTGGCCTCTCTTCAAAAGCTCCTGAAGAAAGCAATCTTGGAGCTTGCAGGGGTGCTTTTGCATCTCCATTGGCAACTAGGATGGTCCTTCCATGACATCAGCTGTTAAACCCAGTCTTTATGGCTTCTCCATGCCATAAAGGCTTGGAAGAAACTCTTGAGAGAAGAGTTGCTGCTGGTTAGCTGATATGCTCAGGAGACCTTTGTGGGGTGGGTAGGTACGTGCAGCCCAGGAACTGGAAACAAACACATGGAGCAACGTTCAGGGCATGCACAAGCAGCAGCATCCCAGATTTTGACACAGCCACTACAGGGACAGCCCCACACAGATGTGTGTTGGAACAGATCTGCAACACATCTGCTCGTGCTTGCCAGAGCCATGAGCAGCTCAAGGTGTTTGCCAAGTCCCGGGACTTGGTATGGCAAGGTTGCGGGTACCACAAGCCAAAGCAATCAGCAGGATGCTGGCAAGAAGGGCAGAGCAACTTAAGAGCAGAACCAGAACAAACTGAAGGGGCTATTTTGGCAAATATCTTCCTTTCCAGAAATATCCCTCTAAAGACCAGACTGAGTTTTCCTCTGCTGCTGGAGAAGAGTTACTGCCCCTTGGTGAGCTTTAGGAGGATTAGTACAAGTATTAGAGTTAAAAATAGTTTTGTAACTGTCTTCATGGACATAGAGGAACATGCCTAAATATAACATTAATTTCCATATGTCAACCAAATGGCTGCTTAATAAAAGCAGGGACTGAAGCAATGTGAAATGCAGTCTTCCCATCGACTCACGTGGACCACAGTGAGCACCACATTGCATAAACAAAGCAGCTCCTGGTGAACTCAGCAAAGCTGCTGTGGGCTGGAAACATTTTGCTTTTTCACCTTGGTTCAGCTGTCTGGAATGAGCCTGCTATCCTTTTACTGCCCCAGCTCCCAAGCAGCTTTGGAAATGGTCTTTACTGATATGATGTTGGGTGTTATGAATTGCAACAGTTCTTTGGGGCTGTTTTAGGTACCCAAAAGAAGAAACTTGAAGGTCTGAGCAGGTATGATTTTGAAGAGAAAGGGAGGCAGATATTGTGCAACAGTAAATCATTCTACCTACTGCATGATTGTGAAATTATGTTGAAAATTGATTCATTTGAGAGAAAAAGGAAGTTTGTTCCCTCTGTCGTAATAGCTATTTGCAATGTTGATGTGTGTCTCTATTTTGACAGATTTGCGGGGCAAAGTTAAGCGTGAGTGGGTGGCGGAAGTCATTCGGGGTGATAATGAACAAACAATAATTACAAGGCAAAAAGGGGAATTGGCTGGATACCTTAATTATGCATTTCCAGACTTTCTAAACATTAAAGGATTTTACTAAACCAGTATGCTATTTTCAGAAAGGAAAATATTATTGTGTAGTTGCAGTGCCATCAGAGGAGTGCATGGAAACATCCGTACGTGGGGTGTAATTACACCCTGTTCTTTATGGGCTGCTTCGGAGAAGAATTTTCTCCCGCTCTCTCCTGCCAGCAAGCAGCACCATGCGGGGAGGTACCAGGCTTCTCCGGGGCTACCTGCTCAGCACATTGGGCTGGAAGCAGAGCAGAGCAGCGACAGGTCGCCCAGACCTCAAGCTTCAGACCCTCAGGTGTAGTGTTTTTCCTGGGCGCTTGCAGAAGCCTCAGGCAATTCTTCAGCATCTGAAGAGTTTAGATTTGGGAGAAGAATTTGCCAAAAATACCATTCCAGCCCTATTAAAACAGGTCACCCACTTATTCCTTTTTATCAAACTGTTAGTGGTAAGAGAAAGACATGTTTTCCTTAATAATAAAAAAATTTCAACTTAAAAAGACATGTTTCTATTTTCTAATTCTTAATTTCTACTTAAAGCAAATCCTTAGCTTCAAAACAAAATGCTTCCTCTAGAGTGAAACTAAAATGTTTCAACTTGCCAAAAACTTCTTCCCCAAAAGAGTCTGTTTCAGGTCAAGCCAAAACATTTTTTGGACCTGCCAGCAAATTTAGCGACACAATTCTTTGTGCTGCTGTAATTAGTATGAATGGGCTTCCTTAGCACCATTGTTTCAGGAGCAGCTGTGCTACTTTGATGAATATCCATATTTTTGTATGTCATATGCATTTGCTATGGCCTGTTTATAAAGTTTCAAATCATACAGTCAGGGAGCAGAACAGAAATAATATCAGGAGACTTGGGCAATTAATCACAAACCACAAACAAAGAGAAAAGACAGGGATCTTGTCGTGGGACACGGGACAAGGACTCAGAAGACTCGACTTCAGTTCTTACCTTGGCCAAAGACTTGAGCAGGCCAAGTGAAAAATTACTCTTTAGCTGGCAGGCAAAAGTATCCAGAGATTAAATAACTTGCTGGTTTGTCTATTTAAATTCTCAGGTTTTTCAACAAAGGACTGTGCTACCTACTCATTTACTGTGGAAGCAGGTAAAAAATGTTCCACTGCCATACATACATACTCGGTATATAACCAGGGAGAAATACAGATTCAGTAACATCAAAATACTTCTTAAAACACTCCTGACTCCTTCTCGCTGAAGGCCCTTCACACTGAAATGTTTTAATTCTGCAAAATCAGAATGTCTAACTCCAATATTTCTGAGCCCAGCAGTTCAGTTTTTCTCATCTTGAAACACCTTTTGCTTCAAATTCAATTGAAATTAAGCAGTTCAGTGACAGCACTTATTACTAAATATCAACAAAAACATCAGTGCTATTGTTCTATCAAAAAACCCTATTAATTATCCAAAATGAAATGCTGTGTTTCCTTTTGGCTTTCCATTCAGTCAATAAACTCTCAAATGTGTGTTTTTCTTCTGAACCTGGAAAAATTTGTAAGATTCAGACTTGCAAAGGAGCCAAGCTCAACAAGACAAGGTTTGGCTTTACCAGAGGGGCTGCTGTAAAGAGAACAATAAATAATGCAAGTCAAAACCTGAATCCAGCAGGGTTGGTTTGGGAGGTAGGAAGGAGTCTCAGGATGTTGAGGACAAGAGGGGCTGCAACATTATCCAATACATCTTTCTCCAGAAAACCAGGATTTGCAGGTAACTCACAGAAAAAGCAGGGGGAATCAACAAAACTGAACAGCCCAAAATATTTAAGAAGAGCTTAAGAGAAAATATCAGACATCTGCTACACTGTCATGCCTCTCCTTAGCAGGCAAAAGCACTTGAATAAACAGAGTTATCACCACAGTATTTCGCTTTCCGCAAGAACAGAGGCCAACACAACTGGTGGTCACATGCGCCCAGTGTCCATGGAGCAGCCCTCCTCTGTCGGGGAAGGAGAGAGATGCTTTTCTTTGCCATGCTTGTGTTTGAGCATCTAGAGAGGTGCCTACACAGGGCTCCTTTCAAAGCATCTTTCAGAAGCACTAAATCTGTTAACAGCCTTTAAAGAAAATACATGGCCCCATTCCGCCAAAGGCAGCCTTGCCGCAGGACCCATCCTGACTCCTCACTATATACTTGACTATTAGCAGTCCAAGTCCAGTAAGTCACATGACAAAGGAGACTCCGCTTCTCTTGCCCAAGTCAATAAACCCTGCAGACGTGGCCCAGGCGGGCTCAGCTGCAGCCCCTCTGGCTGGGGGGGTCAGACGTGACATCTCCGGATCTCACATGTGGAACCCCAGATCTCATGAGCGGACACTGAGTCGAGCACCAGCCAGAACCAGATCAGAGCTTGCAGCTCTGTTAGTCCCACTCTAACTCCATGGAAAACACTAACCATAACAAGAGGTCCTGCAAACTGGGGGCCATTGGCCACCGTTGACAGCTACCCACCATTTCAATTACACATTCAGCCAGCTGCCTGCCCCCAGAACCTATGCTCTTTGCTCCTGAATAAGCTGTTTTCCACCTTACGGTACACCAAAGCTCCCCATCCAAGAAAAAGCACACCTCACGTAAACAGTTTTAATTAAATTTTCAGCAAGTATCTTCATTTAAGCTGATAGTTGGTTAACAACCCCCATTAAAACAAGATGCAGACAGCACGACTGGCAAGTACCCCTGTGCTTCCTGGAAGGGCTCTACCACCAAACCTTCTCCCAACACATAAAGTTGGGATGATGGCGGGAGGTGACAACGTTAACAGATGAGGGGCCAATAAAAATAAAGGCAGCCACACAGAGTGCACGGCTGTGCAGCTAACATTTCATTTCCAAGCAGGATGTTTTTTCAGAGGGCCCCATTAATTTCTCCAAGGTCCATGGGCCTCATGTTTCCCATCTGTCTAGCAGGGAAAGAATATAGTACCCTGCCTTAAACACTTGGAGACCTCAAGTCCCCTCTTTGCTCTCTGCTCAACCCACTGGTTAAGTCACTAACCCTCTGCAATATGGACCCATTAATACTCAGCGCTATGAAGGGAGTTCAAGGCTGATTCATAATTCACCTGGCCCAAAAAGACACTGGGTTTCTTGGGCCTGGGGCCATAACTTTAAAATGTAGAAGCTGTCAAACAAACAAACAAACAACACACACAAAAAAGTCAGAACCGTAAAAGGCTGTGAAATTTGCACACAGCAAAACTATTCCTGTTTCACAGGGCTCATTTAAGAAGTTACTGTAAGTAGTTCCTGCAATTCACACACAAAACAACATTTCCAGAAGCATTAATGAAACATTTTTTAAAGCCCTCCCCCAAAGTTATTCCTGGCAGAAAAGGGGAAAAGATGCAAGCTGTGGAGTCTGTGACTGCATAAGGGAAGAAGCTGTCGGATCCCATCTGTCGATGAGGAAGGAGGATAAACGACTGCGCACATCTCTGCGTTAGCTCGTAGCCCGGCTTTGAGAAGGAATGCACGCAGGTCTCTGCTTTTGGCAGAAGAGGCAGAGATGGCAGCAAGTGGGAGTTTAATCCACGTAGCTCTTCTCTAACAGTCCCTCCACCCATACTTTGGGAGCTAGCAGACTCCAGATTGCATGCAAAATGAACGGGTGGGAAGGAAAATAGGTACTCCGCATGGCAACAGGGACAGTGGGAAAGTTCTCCACCACCAAAAAAACACAAGCTCATGAGAGGCACCCTCCTGGTGAACCTCAACGGGCTGCGCTGGAGCCAGAGCTTCCCTGTGAGATCCCTCCCATGCCACCACCGAGCGAGACTGGGCCAGCCAGAGCTGCCTGGGTACTGGGTCCAGAGGAGAGGGTCCAACACCACATCCTCCCAGGGAGGGAGAAGCTTACCGGAGTCCTTCAACCTTATCAAAGAGGCTTGAAGCCACAGAGCAGTGCAGATAAGCACTGGCTGGGACAACAGACATCAGTACTTCAGCACATGCAAGACTGGCATTTGCTGTATAGGGATTAAGAGCCTGCAAATTGCAGCATTCCTACTTTTTCTGTCTCACTGGAAAAGAGCTAAGGTCAAGACCAGGAGAGACTTGGAGGTCAAAGTGCTGCCAAGAAAAACAGCTAAACAAAGCCTAGGATTTCTCCAGTTGAGTCATCTAAAAAAAAAAAAAAGACAGCATTAAACTTAAAATAAGAATTTTGAAATTCACCTTAGACTTTCCTTCCTTTATTTTAAGCAGGCTTTTCTCAGCACAAATACCATTTTGTTTTGGTATCCAGTTAAAATCTGCCTGGCTCTTACAGTTCAGAAAAACACCCAATACCAACTTGAACTTCTGAGGTTCTAAGAACTAGATGGTCCACAATTGTTTTTTTATTTTCCTTTGGAAGTTTTTTTTGACATATAATGGAAACTTGACATATCTGTGAGGAGTTCTGGTGGGTTTTTTTTTTCATTTTTCTGGTGTTTTCTAGCCTACTGCCACCCTGCAGTTCTCAATGCAATGGCAAAGTGGGACCCTATGTTCCTGCAAGAGGTGGCCAAAGCCTTCATCATCTACATCTCCACATGCTTGTGGGCAGCTAGAGGTGAATCCCTGGCCAGAAGAGCATCCACAGTTCACTACCTCCAATAATACCATCTCAGCCCACTTTGTGGTGCTGTCCCAGCAACACGGGGATTGGGTTAGTGACTCCTGGAGTCTCCAAGAACTCCCAATACCCAGTAGACACTTTCTCCCGGGATTTGCCTATAACTACAGCCACTAAATCCTCTTCCTCATGAGACAACCACATTCATACAATAGCTGCTCTCACTCCTTACACTGCTTTATCTACATGCAAATAGCAAGGCATATTTTTTATTTAAACAGCTCCCAGTCAAAATCCTACTTTGAGAGTGAGGGAATCTCTCACGGAGCTCTCTTGTATCAAAGCTGAGACTTCCCAAATATTCACATCAAAGTGTGTGCATACAGGGCCACAACAGGACACAAGTCTCCAAGTCCTGGCCTTGCTGGAACAGAAACTGAATTTAAAGCAACCAACCTTTTTCCTCCTCCCTGTGCTTTTGCTGCAGGGACATAAATGCACTTTGCACGTAGGAGAGGCAGAGCATCTTGCTCCCTAATCTTCCTGGCTGCTCAACACCGGGTTCTGAAAATCCTTCTGCACACTAAAGACAATCTCTCATAAGGAACCCAAACAGAAATATGCTCTTCTCCCTCTTTTGAAGGTTACCAGTGAATAGAATTACCCTTTGAAGGAGTCTGGGCTCTACTGGATTAAAAAGAAATATTGTACCCAGTATTGCATTACCAAAGAGATCCATTACCGTTTTCCTGATGGCCAGGCTACAACCAGTTCAGCCCAGTCCCAGTTCAGACACCAGTGCAGGTCTTCTGCAACTTTGTGAACTCAGCAATTAGCCCCTGAGCCCAGGGAGAGTTTGTCAAGATCCCATCGCAGGCAAACAATAACACAGAAATACAGCTTTGAGGGGGAGACGATTTATCAAGCTGACCACAGACATCTCCCTCATTTTTTTTTTTTTTTTAATAAATCCAGCCTAGCTCTTGGCTGTGTTCAGTATCTTGTCATTGCTTTCGTCTCCTTTCAGGAATGCTTCCCACCTGCAGCCCTCAGGCCCTTTGCAACCCTGGAGCTATTTATTTTCCCCAAGATTTCTCCGTAAAGAAACCCAGCCTTTTCTCCCATGGAGGGGAGGAAAGCTGAGGCACAGCAAAGCGAGCTGCCTGGCCCAAGATCAGGGAGAGGGACAGGAATACCTGCTCATTTGGGCTGGGCTGATTTGTACTGGCTGTTTCCTCATTTGCACGATGAGCATCAGGAATCTTTCGCTCCCTCTCGTGAATAAGCTGTTTAGGAATTACTCGGTTGCTCTTTGCCATCAGATTTTAATCACCGGGAGTGCCTTCCCTGTGGGACCCCATGGGGCCGTTCAGGCAGCCAGCCAAGCTCCTGAGAGCCAGGCCTCATCTAAAAATACATATGCCGATAATTCTTAATAACAGCGGGCAGACACCAGCTCGGCTCTGATCTTCACTCTGACTCCTATTGCCAGAGCAGCATTTTTATCACCATTTCCACATCCCAGCAGCCGTCCCAAGAGGGACACGGTGAGCTCCAAGCTCAAGTCCCTCCTCCAGTCCTTGAAGACACTCCTGGGAAGAGCCACGTTGGGAGACACACGGGTCGCCTTCCAAGTTCCGAGCAGGAAGGTCCACTCGGGTGGCCAGCTCTTGGGAGCGCCAGGCATCGGTGCTGTGAGGCCGCTGGCAGACGCGGCTGCCTGTGCTAATTTCATGCCCATGCTCTTCACTCTCCGCAAAATTCCAGGCAGGCCTTCCACTTTGGCTGACATTCAAAACTGTCACCTCTCCGCAGACATTAACTTGGAGGCCTCTGTCATCCCTCACATTAAAATGCTATCACGGGGAGTCAGCACAGCTTGACTCAGCCAGCTAAGGGGCTGGCTCCGGCCGCGCTGCGGGGACAGCCGATTCACGCTTGACATCCATGGTCAATTTGACAGTGATGGACACGCTACTTAGGAGTCATTTGCTGATCTCGTTTCCCCAGGTGGGAGGTCGTGCCACAGAGCTGCCTTCCCCGGGGAGGAGAAGTTGCGATGCCTCTCCGGGAGCAGAGACGTGTGCAGATGGGCTTTCCCATCTGCTTGCCAAGCAGGAGACGATCTACAGAGCCCACCAGGAGCCCGAAATGCAGCCGCCTGATCCTCCACATGGTGAGGTGGCTTTGCTCACAGACAGGCATCTTGTCCCCTAGAAAAGTCACGTCCGGTTCTGCCGACCTTCCCCACATCCTTGCCAGACTGTGGACTCCTGGGTTACCCCTTCCCTTCTCAGTCAGGATAGAAAAGAGGTCCTCAGTCTTCTCAACTACTGCTTGTGTTTTCTAAGCCTGTTTGCTCTTGCTGCATGTGCTGTCAAAGGCCACAATAGATTGCTTTCAAACCAAGACACCTTTGGTCCTAGATAGGGTCTAGTCACTATACCCTGACCTTCCTTATAGCAAGGAGATGCAGAGACGTGATGCTCATTATAAACTCTTAAATCGTTTTTTAATGGACACATGCATCCTCCTTTTACCAGGTCATGTCTCATCTGGAGGTGCTCACCCTGTTACCGTCACTGTACATCCTTCAGAGCGGACAATGATAAAAGAGGCAATGGCCAACAGCCTTCGCAAGCCTCAGGGGAGCAGTGCTCCAGGAAAGAGAGGGCTTTATAAGTCTTCACCTTCCACCGTGAGTCCCCAGGCATCACCAAAGGTGCACCCAGCCCTGGGATGGGTCACCAAGACACGTGTTGACTTCAGAGCATTAGCTCTTTCCGTGCCCACAGGCCTCATATGCGTACAGACTGGGTGACTAATTCAGCAGGCACTTAACCCAAACTAAATCACACTCCCCATTTGACTGAAGGCCCCTCAGCACCTGCTGATGCCCAAGCACATTGCTGCCATAGCTCTGTTCCCAAGCTGGAGACAGGAATAGTCTCCTGTACCTCCACATGTATCTCTAAAAATAAAGCCCACCTGCAGCTCAGGGGGTGCCAGCTCTAAACCAGCTCAGTTATTCTGCTGCATAAATTCCAATTAAACCAGGTTGAGTCCAACTAAACCAAAATAAACAGAGAACTAGTTAAAGCTGAACTGAAAATACAAGTTTCCATACAGAGGTGAAGCCACAAGCTATCAGAGCTGTGGTCCCCTGAATCTTTATACGAGAGGAGAGGGCAAAACACATTTTGGTGTGGGTTTTTTTGGTGTTTTTTGGGTTTGGGGCATTTTTGGCGGGGGGTGGTGGTTGGTGGGGGGGGTGGTTTCTGTGTTGTTTTGTTGTTTGCTTGGGTTTTGTTTGTTTTTGGGGGGCTTTGTTTGTTTTTAAACTGCATGGAGCAGTTTGGAGTCTAATCACCTAAAAATTCCCTTCTACTTCTTATTGCCCTAGCACAGTATCATTGGTAACACACTCAAATCCCAGGGCTTCAAAAGATCGTTACGGCAGGAGAATTCAGCCAGCTACCGCTGGGAGCCTCTTCCCAGCAGTTCCCAGTTCTGGGAAGCCTGCGCTGAGCCCTGTCCTAAACACCCTGTAAAACAGATGTCTTGTGCAGCGTGCCCAGAAGGCCTTCCCCAAAACTAGGCTCTTTTGGATCAGACAAAGGGAGCAAATTCCAGCATCCTCCAGCCCTTGCAGCAAACACGGCTCCTTTGAGATCGAGGCGCAATCCAGCTTGGAGAGTGCCTCTTCCCACAGCTGTGGCTGCCTGGCTCTGGGACAGTGGCAAGCTACTTCTGTCGCCGATGCCACCTGTCTCAGATGAAGGAGGAGACTGAGGAGTTTCATTCTCCCCAGAGATGCCCACAGAGTCGATCGAAGCCCTCAAAGAATTTCTCTCTCAAAGGTGACCAGGCACCAAGGGTGCAGCAGCAACATCCTTACACAAGATAGTTTGGTCTCTTCCCTCACCTCCAAGAAGCAGAGCTAACACAGTTGCTGAGCTGGTCGGGAACAAACTGACAGAGGAGTCACAGATCTTAGAGATTCAAAAGCAAAGCCCCAGGCCCTAACATTGCTACTGCTCTGCCTGCCGAGCAGCGAGGGTCTCCAGCAGTGCAGGCAGCTTGGCTCGGCTCCACCACCCCCATCCCCAAGGCAAGATGAAGACCGCGCTCTTCTCCCAGTTACTTGTTCCGTCCTTTTATGGGGAAGATCGTTTTATAGCAGGGTCTGGTAGAGTACTCAGCTTTCCCTTCCAGGCTCCAGCAGAAAGAACTTGACCCGTGTCCTCAGACCCTCTTAGTCATCAGGCTGAGCCGCCTCTCCCCTCCTCCCACCACCCTCCTCTTTTATGGAGTAGCAGCAGCAGCAGAGCATGGGGTGAGAAGTCAAGGGAAGGACAACTTGACTGATGGAGCTCAGGTTGTGGGGTCAGCACAAGGCGTCGTGATCTGGGCTCAGACAGAGCCATTTCCTCTGTGATTTTATCCGCTGCGATTTTTATCTTTCATCTGTTCACACGTCATACCACCTGGACATAATACAGAGCAAGCTGAGCACTCAGCTCCAGACTTAACCCCTTCTCTGCCTCCCGGGAAAGCGGGAGGCCCCAAGCACTGAGCAATTCTGCACTTGTGTCTTTGCCTGGCAAAAAAGGGGCTTTTCTTTACAGGCCCTTTTTATTGCCTTGAACATCCATAAGTGGCAGGTTTATCCTTCTCTGCTGACCTCATGTAAAATGTTATGATTTACCCACAAATTCCACATTCTCGACAGCATTCATTAGATGTGATTTTTGGTATTTGTTTTAGGAGAGGCATGCTGGTTTCAGTTCCTGCTGCAAGCCATGTGAACACAGCCCTGGTAGCTTGCAGTGAGGGCTCCTCAGATGATAGCACAGGCATGAAAGGTAGGCAGCAGCAATTTCCCCTCCCTGCACAAAAGGTATTCAGCCTTAGCAGCTGCTTATACAGGGCTGGGGTAAGGAAGACCAGCCGTCTGCTCCACTGAGCCCAAAACAAGACGGTGGGCGGAATAAGGTGGCATTTGACATGAGCACAGGCGTTTAAAGCTACGCTGAGCTACAGCGAGAGCAAAGAGCGTTCTGAACACCTACAGGGAAACTGGCAACAATCCCCCTACCAAAGTACATCTCAGCCATTAAGCACATCAGATCTAAAACCCTTTAAAAGGCAGATGGAAAACCATCACCCCCATTCTGTAGGTGAGGACCAGCATGAGGAAGGAAGGGAAGGAAAGGGATATTAAAGCCAGGACCTGTCCCAAATGCCATGTCTTCAGCCGTAGTGCATGACACCTCACTAACCGTTTCATCACCAGACATCCTCTCACCTCCACAGGCTGGGCAAGAGTCCAAATGTCCTCACACAACGTCCATTGACCTTCCTTCCAGGTCCACGCGGCATCAAATCCCAGGGTCCAAACAGGATGCAGCTCCAGTGAGAGCTACATGGGAGACCCAGCCTGTAAGACACAGTGGAGGTGCCTGCAGGAAGCCTGACGACCCCCATAACATGTACCACCGTTCTCCTCCAGACAGGACCCACCTTCCCAGCCCTCCGCCTTTCCTGGCTCCTCCAAAGAACAGAGGGCTGGCTCCCGCATCCGCCTAATTCCACCATGATAAATTACCACCGGATGGGACAAAAGTAGAAACTGCTTTGAGCACAGGGTATTTTAAGGTGCTTATGGTTCCCTCCCGCCCACCCCTCCTCCCCAGGTTTCCTTATTTGTTTCCTTCTCGCTCCTGGTATAACAGAAGAGAGAGTTTGAAACTCCCTGTTGTCTATCTAAAAAGTCCAGGGAAAAACAGAAAGTGCAACTAGCCACAAAAACTGTGCAGGTCTTGAGGTTATATTTTTTATTTTAATTTGTGGCTTCTTAAGACCATGGACCTCACTTTCTGCATTAGGTAAAAAAACCAATCTGGACAAGATAGCATGTTTTCAAATAAAAGACTCTTGGCCTTCATGTGCAGCTCTCAACTAAGCAATCTATGGCTGGCAAGGTGCAATATTTTTACTAGCCTTTTCAAACCAAATCAAAGCATCTTAGAAGAAGCTGTAACAAGTTACAGTTCTGATTCTCTTTCAAAAGGACTATGGTAGAGGGCAGGGATGACTTGGTTTTTCAATAACCTGTATGCACAGTGAACACATACGAATGAATTTCAAAAGGTTAAATAATTCTCATGCAGAAAGTCAACTCCCTTTTGACATTAAGAGACTCCTCTACTTTGGGAAGTCCCTATATCAAGGGCTGCCAAAAGTCAGGTACATCTAGGGAAGGATCTGTCCATAAATGCCCAGCTCTCATACACTCCCAAAGCAGCTGCTCTTGGCCACTGTCAAGAGGAGTTTACTATATCAGAAATGATCCATCCAGTTTGGCAGTTCTTATTTTTCTTACAGGCATGGAGAGCCAGGCGTACCACTGACTTCAAGAGAAATGGGCCCACTTGGCTACATATCAATGTTCACCCAGTGGTGCATCAGCTCTTTGAGACAGGGACCTTCTGCCCTGTGTCTGCACACTACAGAGCACAGAGGGATGCTCAGCCACAAGAACTTCCACAGCCTCCACATATGTCCAGGTATATGAAACTTAGCTGCAGTAAAAGGGCTGCAGCCCCAAGCTTTACCCTACAGCAGCTTCACACAAACCCTGATTTGCCACAGAAGGAAAATACCTCTTTTTCCCTTCCACAGGAGACTGAATGCACAAAGAAGTTTGACCTTGGTGTACCTAATTCAACAGTTTTCAGCCTTCTGCTGTCTTCAGGTAATTCCCTCATCTCCTCTCTCCGTTAACTGTTTGCATCAGTCACTCACTCCCTGGGTTTGCCCTTGCAGCACATCCTCAGAGACAGAAACACTCCCGCCACTCTGCACCAAAGGCACAGAGACCTGATGTTACCTGTAGATTGTCAAACACCGGCATTCAAAATTTACGTCCCCAGGCATGCTTCTCTCTACACACAGAAAATGACCCTGGGGGGAAAAACAAAACAAAACAAAACCACACAAAAAAACCCACCACCACCACAAACACACACACACACACACACGCACCCATAAAACACCACACGAACAGGTGAGAACAGCAATTAGACCTTCTCCCTCTGGACTGGGGACACAGACACTCCTGATCCCGCTACTTCTTCCCCAAATGACCCTTCTGGATTTTCCTTTTAAGAACCCTGAGTTTCTAAGACACCCACAGAAACCACAACTCCCAGATCCAGGTTTTCATGGGAAGAATCGCAGTGTGCCACCAAGCTGGTGGTAGCAAAGGCTGCTGTGCCTGTACATGGCCAACCCCGAATCATCAAACCATTGCTATTCCCAGCAAGCTGCCAAGGGAGCCCTCCAGCAACATAAATTTTGGGGTGCCCTTGCTCTGTGGTCAGTCCCAAAGACATCTTATCGCTGGCCGTTTCCCCATGCGGCACAAATTCATGTCCCTATCATTAAAGAGACACATGGTTTATTTACTCATTACCATATCCAGCTGTTGGCTTTCCTTCTCCCCATATTTCAGGGTAAGTAGTGATTTGACATAAATAATACCCCATTCAGCTACGGCCTGAAAGATATTGTAAATATAAAAAAAGTCTTCAGCTCCAATAGCTCTTTTCAAGTGCTCGGTCCAAACCCTACTTAGTATGGGAGTGGGGGAAGGTTGGGAAAGAGAAAACCCAACACCATTACTTAAATAGCCCCATTAAAAATGAGCACAGAGTGAATTACGGCTTTATTAAACAGATGACATTACATCAGGAGTGATGAATCATAATGTTTCTTTTCGGGATTACAGTGGTATACGACCTCTTCAGCTGTAATCATTTGCCTCCTATTCCCAGCCACCATCAGGTGTGCTGGCCCCCATCCCCATCACATTAACACCAGTGCTGGGGACCCATGGGCATCTGTTTCTCGATGGCTCATGAACTGCCATGGCTTGCTGCTGTGGGGAAGGGGAGGGAGGGGGATGATCCCCCTGGGAAGTCTGGAGGGGATCCTGTTTTTTATTCCCAGCCCTAGATAGACAGGGAAGGGCTGGATGCCTTCCCGGGGGAGCACGTGGCGGGGGAAGGCGGGGGCGGGTAGGTTCCAGATTTTCCAGGCAGGAGAGTGTCTGGAGTTTCAGGCTCACCCTCTTGCCTCGGTTTCTCCTGTGTCAGAGGATGTGAGCAGGGCAAAGCAGCAAGCCAGAAGTCACTGATTCCCTCCGTCCATCTGCAGCTCAGAGTTTACCTCCCAGCAAGCTCATGGATGGATCTGTGAGCAGAGCTCGCGCGCCCTGGCTCCCTCCACGCTGCTGGCTCTGTCCGTCTGTCCCTGCGCTCCCATGCATCTAACAACCCAGCCACCCTGCCCCCACGCCCTCAGCCAGCTTCTCCTGAAGCTGCACTGGGGCAGAGGGACAAATCACGGACACACACATTGCTCCAAAGCCTCAGGAGAGGAACCTGTGGTGGGAAACAGATTTCAGGGTTGTGCCTCAAGGCCATTCCTTTTAATGCTCAATTCCCTGCCACCATGAGGTCATGCCCCTGCATTGGGGCATATCGTTGGGATTTCAAGAATAACTGAAGTATGGGAGGTTGTGTAGCACAAGATGACTGGGACCAAGCTGGGTACGGCAAGAGGCTGTCAGATAAAGACTGCAGACTGCAGCAAGACATAACCCTCTGGTACACGTACTGCTCTGCTGGTTTGCCCACCAGAAAAGCAGATTCCCCCCTCCCAAAACACATCATTTTAGCTGTTTGCTGGCTCTGTCCTTCGCAAAGCTCTTCATAAAGTCCTTCAATACTCTTTCCTCGTGTGTTTAAATCCACATCATCTCCAAGGCAAGTCACACACAGGGATCAGAAAAAGAAGCCTCTCTGAAGACAGACTCCTCTCCCCATGTTGGTCCTTGCAGGATTGACAGAGGCTCCGTTAGGAGAAGACCTGGGGCTCCCGGTCCCTGCAGCCAACAGGCGCCACCATGGCCCAAAACCACCACATTTCCTACATTTTGTTCCTCTCATCCTTTCCCAAGGTTTGCCTGCCGCCTATAAATAACCGGGAGAGCGTGACATCCAAACTCCCAGATAAAGCAATGCCGTGCCACAGCCTTGTGCAAGCCAACAGCTTCTATTTTTACATCTTTGTTGAGAACCACGTGTCAGCTATCGACAACACACAAAAAAAAAAAAAAAAAAAGCCCCGGCGCTCAGATCCCCACTCCCCCTCCACCTTCTGCTCAGGCAGACCTCAGACAAGTGCCCAGCAGCCCCATCTGCTCGTCACCTGCTAGCATTTGGGTAGCAGATACGTCAAACTCCCAGCTCACGTTTTCACACGTAGGAGTTTGCTGTCTGAATGATGAGGCTGTCTGTGCTCCCATTGTGCTTTGCCATCCAGAAGGTTTTTTTCAGAGCCTTTACAGAATACAGCATGCCAGCAGCTCTTATGTAAGTTATCAACCTCCTTGCCCCCATTTTACAGACTGAGAAACTGAGATGCAGAAAGCAGGCAGAAAGCAAAAAGACCTGTGATTTCCCATCCCCCTGCCTACTGTAGTCCTCAGTCTCTCAGAGATACTCATCTTCTCCCTCTGAGATGTTCCTCTGTCCACTCATCTCTACAACTGTAGCTACTTTGTGAAAACAACCACTTCTCAACAATAAAAACCTGCCAAGGGAAGTTGAGCTCTGGCTTTGGCCCATAGTGGTGGAAAGGTCCGTGGTCTCTTGGTAAGCCTGGTGATGACACCACAAGAGGCCAGGACTCCTCACCTGCCCTAACAATAGCAGCTCCCTTTCAGTCTGACCCAAACAGTCATTTGCACCCCTCAGTTTGACCTCACTCCCACCACAAACACAAAGTCACACAAAAACCAAGGGCATGTCCCTAGAGGGGCACCAACATCATAGAATCATAGAATCACAGAATGCTTTGGGTTGGAAGGGACCCCCAGAGCCCATCTAGTCCAACCCCCCTGCAGCGAGCAGGGACACCATTACCCAGATCAGGTTGCTCACAGCCCCGTCCAACCTGGGCTTGAATGTTTCCAGGGATGGGGCCTCTACCACCTCTCTGGGCAACCTGTTCCAGTGTTTCACCACCCTCACTGTAAAGAATTTCTTCCTTACATCTAATCTAAACCTACCCTGTTTCAGCTTAAAACCATTCCCCCTTGTCCTATCACCATTGTCCCTACTGAAAAGATTCTCCCCCTCTTTCCTATAGACCCCCCTTAGGTACTGGAAGGCCGCAATCAGGTCTCCCCGCAGCCTTCTCTTCTCCAGGCTGAACAAGCCCAACTCTCTCAGCCTGTCCTCACAGCAGAGCTGCTCCAGCCCTCGGATCATTCTTGTAGCCTCCTCTGGACCCGCTCCAACAGCTCCATGTCCTTCTTGTGCTGAGGGCTCCAGAGCTGGACGCAGTATTCCAGGTGAGGTCTCACCAGAGCAGAGTAGAGGGGCAAAATCCCCTCCCTCGACCTGCTGGCCACGCTTCTCTTGATGCAGCCCAAGATACAGTTGGCCTTCTGGGCTGCCAGCGCACACTGCCGGCGCATGTCCAGCTTTTCATCAATCAGTACCCCCAAGTCCCTCTCAGCGGGGCTGCTCTCAATATTATTATCAATTATAATAACAATATATAATAACAATTATAATAACAATAACAATTATCATTGTGAGGGATTGAGCAATCAAGGTCTCAGCCACGATTCCAATCCTGGGTGGGCAGCAGCATCTACAAAGATCTGTGACTAAGCAAAACAAAATAATAAATCCAATAACTAGGAAACTGGTAACTGGACAACTTGAATTCATCTTTTACACATCAAAAGTTGACAATCATTTCTATTTTCACTGCGATTGTTGCAAGAGCATTGACTCTAATCTTAAGAAAAAAAAAAATCCACCCTAGATTTCACTCTAGTCTAGAAGTGAGTCAGCTCTCAAACCTCAGCTAGAAAGAAAGGCACTTGCTAGGAAGGATGTGGGAAAATAGAGGGTTAGATTCATCAGGCTCCTCTTGGGTCATGCTAAAATTACTACGATTTAAGTTAATGAATAGATTTCTTTTTGTTCCAGCTCAGCTTCATTCTGCAGCGTTACAGCCCTTATCCCAAGCTGGAAGCAAGTGCTATTCAGATAAAACAAAGCCCAGCTTCCCTTTAGCATTACCACCAGACTTCTTCATAATAATATTTATAAAATAGCTATTAGGATGGGAGGGGATAGTAAAACCACATCTGTAAAAGTCAGGCACTTGGCTTACTAAGTACCAGGAATTAAATCTGTCCTGCAACACAAATTCCCTTCCCGCCCACATGTTTGCTTGTTTCAAAGCATCTTTAATGGCAGAGCCACATCCTGCTTGCACCTCAGGACCTCTGACTTATCCAGGCTGGGGACTGAGCAATGGGGTCCCCGAGGCTCTGCTGCCGCAGCTCCTGGCACCTCTTACCGCACTGGGTCCAGTCTCTGCTTATACCCATTGGGTACCAATTGTGGGGGCCGTTTGGGTCAGGGCACATCCATTTGGGCAGCCCCCGCCTCTACTGAGCAGGGAGGCTCAGCCACGCGTTGCTTGGAGCTCTCCAAGGCAAAGAGGGAGACAGTGATAGAGGTCACAGCGGCACCACAGGCAACTAGGACAATGGGACTTGCTCCTTGTCAGGCTCCGTTTGGCAGCATCTGGGCTTCTTCCAGGGAGCAGGAAAGCATTTTGGGGCAGCCTTTGGCAAGGGCACTTTTCCGGGGACAATCTCATATGCGGCATGTTCTGCTCCCTTATGCCTTGCTGCTGCAGTCCGCTGGGCTAGCTCAACCCCTAAAGTAGATCTGAACTCTGATGTCTTCTCATCCTTACCCTACATACCCACCATCGTCAGGAAAAGGACAGGGGAGAGGAAAAGGCAGGCTAACCGTCTGCTCTGGATCCCTGTGACACACTAGCCTTTTGGGAGTTGTTAGTAGCCCAGGCAAGAAGCTAGCAAGGTGGAAACTTCCCCCAAAAGGTTAACTTGCTGGAAGCAAGCATCAGTGCAACCACTGGGACACCTAGAAGGGAACAACACTTGCAGGCAGGCAGCTGGCACTCAAGATCACCACACAGAGATGGTGCTAACACACAAGATCAAGGGGCCAGGCCGCGATGGGTGACAGGCTGTACCTTCAGAAGACCCAGAGCTCCGTGTGCCCAGTGAGACACAGGGACACATTAGCACCTCTGATCCAAAAGTTTTCAGGGCATTTTCCATCTCTACAAGACCCTGATTATCCCAAACCGAGGAGTATCATTTCAGTGCAGCCAGCCCCGGTGCTCAGCATATCTGGCTTCCAGCATAACCTCAGCTGTGGAGTTCACCCATGAAGATTACATCAAGCCCCAAAGAGCTTGTCACATTGGGAACGCACTGAATCGAGTTGGAAGGACCAGCAAGGCAAGGACCTGGGAGGAAGGACTACCTACATTTGAAGTCTCCAGCTGCAGTAGCTTTTGGCTGACTTTTTTCAGCAACTTGATGGTGAGGAGGGGATGGGAAAGGAGATTTCTGAGAACAGGAGGAACCACTGCATTTATCCAGGCTGACACCCTGCATAACACCAGCCAGAGCATCTCAGCTATAACCCCTGCATTGCGCCAAGTGTTGACACTAATAGGACAACAGCTGAGCAATTAAAAGGAGAGTAGAGACAATGAGATATCAAGTCAAAAAGGCTCATGGACAAGAGACAGAAAGACCCAATTTCTGCTTGTTTGCTTTGGCAAGTGGAATATTGTCAGACAGATACCGTGCTCAGAAAAAACTACATTTCTGTGTCACCACCAATTAGTGCCTCTTCCTTAAGAGACTGGAATCCTCCTGCCTTTTTGCTAGACCAGATTTTTCACATGGACCTTATAGAAAGCATGTCAGAGCTTGGAGTATACAGCACCCTTCTGCACAGAGAGGTGGCTGAAACAAGCCACCGGCCCTGCACTCTCACTTAAATACTGCTCACAAACTGTGGGAAATGAGAATTTATAGTCTCTTTGCTAGGGATAGAGGCATGGGGAAACACAGAGGAGAGCCTCTGAATCAGGAGGCAAACAGCAACTCAGTGAGGTCTTGTTTACACACTTCCCCAGCACAGTTCACAAGCAGTACCGGAGGGGAGTGGTTGTACTGGTTTTGGGGCCCCAGGTACAAAACTCTTCTGAAACCCCCGCACATGGGATTACACATCCCCAGCTCTGCGGGTCTGGGGCAACCTTGAGGACTCTGGTTGGCGAGAAAGAGCCCACTCCAGCCAGGCAGGACTAATGTCCCTGAAGTCCCTCCCCCCAGTGCCTGTGACCCCCTCTCCTAACAAAGCCCTCCAAGTTCTTACAGGAAAGTCCCGGGAAAAAGCCACTGGCAGGGCTGAGGACAAGGTCAGGAAGGAAAATCAAAGGCAGGGGGCCACCAGTAAGCACAGACAGACTGGAAAGCCAGACATCAAACCTGGTATATGGCAGCAATCGAGAGAGGAAGAAAACCAGGACCGGAGGCTGTGTCCAATCATTGCTTTCACTAGATTAAGAAAGTAAATTCCCTGTGTACTAGCCAGCCTTGGAGATATCAAGAGTAACAGGCAATTAGGACTAATGAAGTTGCAAAGACAGAGCAGCAGGCAAACACCTCTGGGAAAGGGGTGGGTTTGGGCAATAGGTGCAAATCTCCCTCCCTCTTTGAAGACTGCGTGGGAAGGGGTGTCTGGTCCTGCTCTCGGTTTACTTCTCTGCCAGTTTAATGCTTCCTATCAAGTAGAGGTCGTATCACATTTAATCTGGGTTAATAGGATTGCTGGCACGCTCAAGGGAGACATTGCTGGGAAGAGGCACAGGCAATGTGACCCACAGGCCTCGGAAAGCCACAGGCACAGGCGGCCCTAGAGCCAGATGCGTGCTTTCCAGCTGGATTCTCGGGGCACGGATAAAGGGTGATCATACACTGTATGCCCTTCCCCAGAAGGGTGTTAACAGCCTCCCATTGCTACCCAGCTATGCATTTCCATGTGACCAGCAGGAGCTTAATCCCTCCGAGATTGTGATCCATCACTTCCAGGGAAACCAAACAGCTCAAAAAAGGAGAAATCTGGACAATAAACAGGAAGATGAAGCAATTGCCAACCTCAATGGTAGAAACTTCACCATCTTGGAAAACCTGGCTAGAGAGACAATTTGGCATGCCCTAGTCCCTCTTGCGCAGTGCAGCAACACTGTGAGCAGCAGCAGAGCAGAGCTACCTTGGAAATATCTCCAAGTCATCCACTGCCTTATGCTCTGCAAGCGTAGCCTGTGATGCAGCAACACCACATAGATGTCCCATGTGGACACCCCCACTTCCACCCCCACCCAGGAAGTTTAAATGGAGAAGAAAGCTATGATTTAGGCAACACTAGCCTAAGCAAGAGACAGAAAATGCTAGGAAACATCAGAAACCTGAAAAAAAGTGCTGGGGACAAAAAGCCACACAAACCTAGAAAATATGGGACAAGGGAAATCTGAGAAGTAAGAGATATAGAAGGGCTGGTGAGAAAGAGATGGAGCTACATAGAGGCGACTGGGTTATAGGCAATCTTACATCAGTTTATGAAAATATCCCATTAATCTTCATAGCGCAATCTTAATTGCAAAATCTTTCATCAGCCTTGTTATTTGTGCACCTGTCACTGGAGACACTCGGAGTTGTTTTGTCGTCGTTTCTCACACTAATTAGAGGGGCTTGGGGTGGTTTGTGGGGTGGGATGGGGGGGGCTGTTGTTTTTTTAATTGTCCTCGAGCACAGCTCAGCTTTACGGTAATACTGCCAATTAGGGTCCCGTCCTACATGGGGCTTGTAGGCCTGCTAGGCACATTACAGAGGACTAGAGGGGTTGTTTTAATTAAATACCCCCAGACTAGTAGGGAAATATTTAGAGCAATTTAACAATCTGCTGCAGAGTTGTTAAGCCTCCAATATATCTGCTTAATGTTCATTTGGGTATTTAATAATCTCCTACCTTATCTAATCCTGTTTAATTTAAAGAGATGCACTGAAGCTGGTGAAGTAGCTAGTGCTTATTAACAGCCACTGGTTATTAAAACATATTTGAGATGTCATCACCAGCGAGCAGTCCCAGTAGCAGGCAGGAGACTTGGTGCCTGCAGATGTATTTCTTTCTTAACTGGGGCTGCCCAGGGACAAGACCCAGTGTTTTCATTGCAAGCTCTGCTGGCACCACACCAGTACCCTTAGTTTCCAACTTGCTTCCTCTGCCTGTGGAAGGGAAGGTGGTGGCCTTACTGTGTAATTAATCAAAGCTACAGGTTATTTATTTTTAAGGCTGTTTTCCAGGACTTCAGCTACTCAGGCTGGGGCATTTTTAAAGAACTGGATGTTTTGTTTTCTTGGGTTAACAGAAGTTGTGTTTTGTTTTGCTCAGCCAGTTCTTCACAACTCTTCTGTGAGGTCCACTGAAAATCATTTGCCTGAAGATAGCCTACAAGGCCAGAAAGACTTTATTTTGCAAGGTTTTAGTCCAGCTATCCTTACATACACTGTGTGTTTCCAGGCTGACTGTCCTGTTCTTGGTAGTCTCCTTACCTCAGTTAGATGCACTGACATTTCCCACAGCAACTTTTCAGGTTGCCTCGGCCATCTCTCCTCCATTCTCTCCAAAACAGGTAGTTCCACCAACACTCTTCAAAGTGGTGCCATTCAAAACTGCAATCAGGATAGGATCAAAAATATCGTTATCGCGGTTATAGAACACACAACTCAACTTGAACAACTTACACAAAGGGAGAGTCAAGCCAACAATTTAAGTTGAACAGCCTAGACTGTTTCACAAGCACTAACCCACCCAACCTTAAAGTACTTTCACTGCTGAAGCTAGAAAATAGCAGCTGTCTATGTGAAGAGAAGGGAAAACTTTGCCAGTCAATTTAAAACCAGAAAAACACATCTGGGAGAAATCTCCTTGCCCAGTTGAACAAAACCCACTGTTCTCAAGAACTAAGGCCACAATGCCTTGAAGGCTTAATTTCAGCATCCTCATCTGTGTGAGGTTCCCCATCCATCTTGTTCAAGCAAGAGTATCTCAGGTTGTCACCTTGAAAGCCTGTTATCCTAGTTTTGGCCAACTTGTTTTAAGACAGAAACGCACCATTTGGAGACAGTGAGCCCAGAGGTAACATGTGTCACACGTTTTGCACAGGAACACAGCCATCACAGTTAGTCCTCATTGATCCAAGAGCAGCTTACAAACAGCCTGCTAGAAACAGGAAGAGAAAGGGGTTTTTTAGCCATATCCACCACAGAACATAAACAACAGCCTAAAAAATGAAACAAGAAAGATTAGGTCAGATGGGACAAGGGGGAAGAAAAAAAAAAAAAAAAAAAAAAAAAAAAAAAAAAGGACACTTTCTATGCTTGTTACAAGCCCTGGAAGAGGTTGAGCAACCCCTATCCTCCAGGGTCTTTAAAAACAGATTAGTCCAGAAATGACATAGGTAGAGTTGATCTTACCTTGGGGCAGGGAGACAGACTCACACGACCCTCGCAAGGTCCTTCCAATGCTGCTTCTTCCATGACCCTATGCTATTGCACAAGCAACACTGCGCCCTACCCCATCCCCTCTTTGCCCTATCTGGTTATGGTACCAGTCAGAGGAGCCTGTGCTCTAGAAACAAGCTAAAACCAGGGACAGATAGTCCATCAACACAGCCAGCAGCAGCAGCTTGCCTTCTGGCCTGCAAGGCTTGCTGATCTCATGTGAAAAAAGCTAACCCATTTCACATCCTCAGCAGAACCCCCAAACCCAAGCCCTCCTCCACAAGCAAAACCCACAGTTCCCACTCCAGATTTGGATGACAGAGATGACCAGAGGGGAGCAAAGAGAGCAGATATTTTTATTTGTTTGTTCTTTGTTCCTTCTCTCTCAGACACTGGTGTCATTTAGGATTTTTTGTGGAGGAGACACATCAGCACAGTGACGGATCCTGTCTGGTCCCATCAGCACCGAGGCATCGTGTCCCCAGAGTAACGCGAGAGGACTGCCGCTCCTGCAGGGAAGGCTGCTCAGCGGGAGGTGTCAGCCTGGGAAAAACAACAATTGTTTCTCCCCCATCGGTTCAGTGGCACTTGGAAAGTTTCAGGGTGGGGGAGAAGGATGAGTCCAAACCCAGAGGTGTGCCAAGGACTTGCACCAAAGGACAGGGAGCAGACATCACACCCAGGCATTGTCCACGATGCCAGCCATCCACTGTGTCAAGGGAAAAGGAAGAAGTATACTTTGAGTGGCTGTTTCCTACCGGACATGCCCTGTGGGGTACGGAAAGGACTTCCGAGCCCTCCTCCCAATAGCTGACACTTCCCACTGCACTCCCTCGCCACCTCTGTGTGCAGAGCTGCAGTCACAAATCATGGGTTTATTTAGACTCTTAAAAAAATAAAAGGATGCAACTGTTTACAATACGGTTTCCTTAATTCTCAATAAAGGAACCTATCTGCTTCCTTTAGCAGTGTGGTAGCCAGACAAAGGGATGGGTGAGTTAACACTCCAGTGCCCTCTAGCAAACACAGCTTTTGCTGTAGCAGAAGGACTTCACATCCTCTTTCACAAGAGCATCAGAGGACTTCAAATTCTCTGTGGCCATGTGGAGAAGAGCCTGGTGGAGACTGGCCATGCTGTTCTGCCTGCCAGTCAAACAGGAATCCAAGGTGCAGAATGACTGAGCTTTGTGTGACAGACACAGGCACAAGCTGAAGAGCACCAGCTCTCTGGAGATTCAGCCACCGGATCAGCTCCGCTCAACACCCTGAAGATCCCAGCTGGGTCTGTAGGTATAAATTTATATAACACACAGAGACAAGTGTCTGCAAAAAACAGTCTTCATATTTGGCTTACTGGGAGATGAACTGGGTCCTGGGCTCCTTCTCTGTACAAAGTGGGATGCACCGATATCAAGCACACGTGTATTATAATGCCACATTTAGTCTCATCTCTGCTGTTTAGAGCTACCCAGGCCTTGCCTTTTGCCAGCAGGAGATGCCACGACACAGCTCTTCACAGGGTAGAAAGCGCTTGGAGGAGCTGCTTGTGAACAGCAGGCTCAGAGGGAGAAACCAGCAGAGGCATGCACAGAGCAAGTGATAATTTCTGTGCTGTGCAATTACAGCTGGGAAGGAGTAAACCTCTGGTGCACAAACCTGCCAACAGTTTACTGCCGACAAGGAAACAAAACCGACAGTTGACACTGGAACAGCTACTGATACCCTGTAATCATCTTAAAAATAGACTCTTCACAAACCTGCTTGTTAGTAGTGAGAACATATGCTCTTTTTAAGAGAGGGGGGAGAAAAACCTCTCAGCATCTCCAAAGCAACATTTGCATTAGCCAGAGCAAGCATTTGGTGAAGCTGAAGTTGTAAAGATCTTCCTTGCGGAATTTAGCCCAGTCCTGCTGGATGACCAAGACGCATCGAGATCCTGCATTGCTACAGCACATCTCCCAGCCTCAAGCACGCTTAGTCCTCTGCGCCCAGCAGGACTGCTTGCACTGCTATTCCACACAGCCAGCTTACGCTATCTGATTACGCATGTATACATAGCCGCATGACCTAGCACAATGCTGTGTTCGCCACCCTGGTCCTGCTGCACTGTGGCATGGAAATGCCTGTTGTCCTGACTTCTCCTGCCTCTCAGCATGAAGTCTTCTGGGCCTATCAAGGCCTGAGTGTGATCACAGCAGTGAGACATCATCTCTCTGCTCATTCCATAGGCCTCTCCCTGGAGCTGCTCAGCCCCATAGCCCTGCTCTCCCTCGGGACTCTCAGAAGGGAAGCATGTGACATTCCCCCCCATCCATGTTTCTCAAGTGACTAACTTCTGCTGTGGCACCCCTTTTCACGGGGCTACAGTCCATACATAACCATCTGACACAGGCAGAGACTCTCCATTACCCAGACGTTAAGCCATGGTGAAGCACACTACTGCATCTCCAAACTATGCCACCAGACACCTGATGGGTGATGGAGCAACATGATCGTGGTGTGCAGGAAGGCAATAAAACCCACCGGCTGCACAGGGCACTGATCTTCCCTGGGCTTTACTCATGGTGAGTGTTCCTCTGTGCTCCTTTTGAACACAGCCACTGGGATCCCAGCTGCTTTCCCCTAGACCAGGGTTGACATAGGTAATCCATCCCTGAGACAAGTGCTCTGGAGTCTTACTCCAGCCTGGAGCACTCTCCGTCACACAGAGCTGGACGACAGCACAACCCCGGCCCAGGGACTGTGGCATCTCAAGCATAAGATATTCCCATGAAGGATAGCACAGCTCAGGACTAATCCAGAGTCCATCAGAACAGAGACTTCAATCAAGATCTGGTTTGCTCTGGGTTTGTTTTGCTTGATTCCAACTCATTTTTGTCAAATCATCTTGAAGACAGAACAATATCCATTCAGCAAGAAGAGAGGGCTGGTTTGGTCCCTACCACATTCAACACAAAGTTCTCCCACCTGCAACTTTCTGTCCCCTCTGTGCTCAACACATCAACACTGCAGGCAAGAGAGGAACAAACATTCCTTTGTAAGTGGATTTCATTTTGGTGTGAGCCATTTAGAGATTATATCCATTTCAATTTGGGCAGGGATCCAAGGTTAACATCCCTGCTCTTGTTAACAGAGCTGTGCTTGCAAAAGCCCACCAGCTCAGCTCTACATCTCATTTGGAAAAGTCAGTGCAATGTTGTACTGTGCACCAGGACAAGGGGAGAGGAAAGGCAGATCTTGGTGGGGCTCTGTGACTGCTGTAGCTAAGGGTCATTTCCCTAGGACTCCGGGATGCATCACTGGTCTCCTCTGTTTGCCACTCACGAACACAGACATTGCAGACGGTTATTGTACAGCCCTAGGGTGTTCCACCCCAGGGAAACTTCAGAGACTTTCCATTGTCTCCACGTGGTCAAAGGAGGAAGATCTCCACCAACCAGGCACAACATACAGCATCAGGGTGGCACCCTCCGCCCAGGATCACAGCAGCATTCAAAGCCACATGTTCCTTTAAAATCCACATTTATGCAAACTGTGGTTTCCCAGTTCCTGGAAGTCATGTCTATGTCTTGGTGGATGTGACTCCACCAGGGGCATGTTGCTAGCCAAGCTCCCAAGGTCCCTCTAGGTCCTTCAGTAGACCAGCCAGCCAAGTTCAGCCTGTGCATGCTTTCCTGCCCCGCAGCCCACTCAGGAAGATCACAGACTGTGCCTAGACACAACCACATGCCAGAGCAGCAACTGCAGAGTCAACCCAGAACATCCTGCCACAAAAAGGTTTCAAGCTCCAGCATCTCCGGGACAGGAGGCACAAGAGTCCCTCTGCAAGACCTGAACTCTGGTAAAAGCTGGTCTGTGAGGATCTGGGTCTCCAGCCACCTTGAGACACCCCAGAAAGCAGGAGAACAGGAGCATGCTCTGGCTAAAAAGGAGCACAGTCTTGGCTGCCATAATTGCCAGCCTGGAAAGGATTGGGCTGCACACCAGCAGCCACCTTGCCATCAGGAGACTGCCTTCACTGCATAACCCCAGCACCTGAGCAGGAAGACAGCTTCTTCACCCAGGGCAAACGTACTAACGGCTTTCACTGAGGCATTCTCAGATTAGCTCCCAACAGTCGATACTGCCAGCATGAATTATTAATCAGTGTGTCATTCAGCCTCAGAAGCTGATATATCCACAACACACAGGAAAAAAAGCTTTTAGCAACACACCCGTGTCAGCAAGCCCAAGGCCAGCTTGCCAGGCACCTCCTCGCACCTCCCCGCCGAGAGGCTGAGAGCCAGCAGGAGGGGACCCGCAGCCGTCTGCTTGCTGCCGTCCCCAGCAAAGAGCCACGCCAGCCCCACGCGCCTCCTTCCCAGAACCAGCTCCGCGCGCGGCTGCATTAGCTCAGCACATCCACCTGTCACGCAAGTCACTCGTTTGGAAAATTATTCTGCTGGAGCATCGCTGAGGACACCTTGCCAGTGAAATATCAGACAACATCAGGCAGTGTTTACTTGCTCCAGTGCAGATACTACACATTTATTATTTACACTTTGCAGCGTATTTTTAGAGTTATGTCAATAAGACAGAGAGTTATCAAGTGATCTGTTTGCAGTCAGTCAAAAACTGCCACGATTCCCAGTTTGCCTGAGGAATTTTAGGACAGGGATTTACCATTTCACATGGGCATAACCCACAGGACAAGAGACTGGCAATCTGAGACATGTTTGTTTGGATCTGCAGGACTCAAACCGAGATGGTATGGCCTACCTCCTCTTCTTCCTGCATGAAGGTGCTCCAAGGGGAATGAAAGGCTCCTGAAATGGTGTAATAACAAAGCATAGATGATCTCCCTCGGTCCCAAGCATTTGAAGAGATGGTTTGGTTGATTTTTATAGACTGTTCCAACTGTACTGGAAAAAAAAAAAAGACAGGAGTGGAAAAAAGTTAGGCCAAGCTGAACATGTTGTCCTACTCCCTAGTCATGTTTGGAGACTGATCAATCAAAATTGATGCACCGGATAACTAGCCTTAACTGGGCTTAACTAGGCTTAACCTGTTCATCACTCATTTGTGGTGAACAAAAGAGAAGACGCAAAGTATTTCCAAGGTGGCATCTCTTGCACTGCAGGGCTTTGTGCTTCTCCTGAGTAGTTCCTTCATGCCATGATACTGACTGCATCCCGCTGAGCCAGAACCATCCAGGCACCAAGGCAGCTCACATCTCTCCCCGAGCTGGCGGTCAGCTCTCCTGCACAGCACCTCAGCAGGACAATGCAGCCCATCCAGCCTGGAGGAACTTGGGAAAGACCAAGCCAGCACAGCCAGCAACTCCCCACGCATGGGGAACACAGATAGGTCTGGAGAGAGCATGTCACAGCTGCCCCACCTGCAGATGTCAGCTCCTGGCCTGGCCAGTATCTTGACCCATCTTTTCTACTGTCTTTTGTCAGAGGCAGGGAAAACAGTAATCATTTCCAACCCAGTCATGGCATAAGCTCAAAACTCACCTTGCTTAGAGCTGCTTAACAGTAAAACTACCAAATGCCCTCCCTGAAACCTGAACACATTTTAAGTTGCTTCTTTTGAACTGACTTTTGAAATTAAATTTGCATATTTAGAGCTAGAAGAACCAACTTCAGAGTAGTCCACTGGACGGTATATACTCTAGCACTTTCACCAGAAACCCAGACCAGCCGCTACCGCCCTCTTCTACATCCAGACATGATGGACCATTGAGTGCCAAAGAGCAGTAGTTATCCCAAAGAGTTTAAGACATTGTTCAAGAATGCAAATTCACAGCCAGGATCCAGGTGGAAAGGCATGCATCGTCTCTAGCAGCAGATCTCTGATGTAGAAAAATCAGCCAAGGTCCTCTCCCCATTCTCAGATTTTTGGTTACCGGAAGTGCCTTCATAGTTCTGGCTGAAAGACCAAAGCATCCAACCATACATCTATACAAAGCCACCAGGTATTTTAGCACCCATGCTCTGCTGCAAGTCCCATATCTACAATGGGAAAAGTTTAAGATTTGGTTTCTGAAAAGTCTCTTTTCATCAGTCCTTTGGCTGGGATTGTTCTAGTATTCAACCCAACTCTGCAGTTCGGCGGCAGAGATCTGAATTCTTGGCCCGGTAATGAGTGCCGAGGCAGTTGTTTTTATCTTATGCAGTCAACAAGAACATGGAAATCAATTTTTCCCAATCTCAGTTATGGCTAGAAATCCATTCCTTTTAGGCCAGCTACAGGATTAATCTATTGAATGGTTTGCAGGCATTTTGCTGACATACAAACATTTGAAGAATACATTATGCTTCCCCCCTCCTAGTATAGCATTAGTGCTATATTTTTTTTTTTCCTGTAAACATCTTTGTTCGGGAATCCACGAGACAGAATGCAGAAATGCATCTCTGTCTTGCAAATAAGCCTCATGTCTGCAAAGTTTTGCACCGCACTTAAATCGCTGGTGCTTGGTGGCTTCACAGAAAGAGCCAAGACACCTAGTGATGCACAAGACATACCAGCAACCCAGAGCAAAGGCTGAACTGCCTTTGCATGGCCAACACTGAACAACGCAACAGCAGGTATAGATTAAATAAATTGTATGAATTCCAACTTCAGTGGAAGCCTTGACCTAAAGACCTGCCAGCCTAACAACTTGCACATAAAAAGCCATCTCACATCTATTGCGATAGTAGTCTAGTGCAATTCTGTCGCCTGTAAGAAGGGGGTAGTTGACCATAGTTTATTCTCTTCTCATAGAAAAAGGAGGATCTCATCGCTGGTGGTCCTTACTTTGGTCCCCAGGAGGTTTCTGGCCCTGGCTCAGTAGGATTGCAAGATGCTCTGCAAACTTTCTGGAAGAGTGTGTTATGTTTAATGAGATAGCTGCATTTTAATTCCCCCCTCCCCCCCTTATTTTACAGGCATGGAAATGGAGGCAAGTCTTCCTCTTTCACTAGCATAAGCAGGCCTTCCTGAAAACACTGCACTTTCAACATTAGAACCTTTTCAATCCCAAATCTGGGGATACATTGCTCTCAGTTCCAGTATCTGCGCTTACCCGTAAGAAACAGGATCTAAATTTCCATTTGTCCAATATCACAGCTTTTCTACACCCAGTCTCCAAATGTCAGGATTGTTTGTAAAACTTTCCACAGGTGATGTATTTCAGGCCAAAGGCTAAGATTTGTTTTAAAATGTTCTTCACAAAATTTGATCTGGGCAGCAGTATCAAAATGGTTTTGGAAGAACAGAGAACGATAAAGCAATTATATCCCATGCAGCAGGACAGTGGAAAGTGACTGCATCCATCTCACCACAGCTGTCCTTTCTTCCTCCAGCAACCTGAGTCCAACAGACTGTGCAGATCTATTTCCCACCACTGTGGAGGGCACTGCAAGTATTTCCGATTTAGAAATACTCTCTATGCTATAATGTGTCATCCTGGCCAGAAGGGACACATCTAGTTATAAAGATGTGGTAGCCCTGCTTGCTTACCTACAAAAAGACTCTACCCTTCAGGGCCACAGGGAGAGAGCAGAGCTGCTCCAGAGCGGACCCCACACCTGGACACCCCACCTGATCCAGACAGCCGTGGGGATCTCAGCATGCGTAAAGGAAAGCATTTTCTTTGCCTCAGAATTCCACGTATGGACGCAATGTAGAGAGGAAAGCAGAACAGCAGCACCATTCACTCAGTAGCCGTTCCTGTTAGCGGCTGATCCCTGCTCCAAAATAGTCAGCTGTGGACACCGACCTCAGTGCCGAAATGGTACTACATGCACCTGGAGTGTCACATTGTCCAATAGACGTCCTCTTAAGAGGTCTCAGGCTGGCCATGAAATACATCTTCACGCACATCTCCATCGTGGTGCCCTCCTTCCCCCAACTGATCTTTCCAAATGGTTGCCCCTCTGTTTCTGTATCATTCAGCTGCTGGACTGAGGCTAAGACAATACATTACACTTGCTTTTCAGCTAGGAGCAAATCTCCAGAAGTGCATTTATCTCACACAACTCCCAGCACTTCCAGCAATGCATTTTTTTCATGAGCCTTCTGGATGGTCTACAGCTGCCATCAGCAAGACCTAGTCAATAGGCGAGTCCCTCCACACAGCTTGGCTGTGAGCTGAAATAGGTTGTTTCAGGCTATCCCTTGCAAGACTTTGTTGCCTGTACCAGGATATAGTCACCAGTCATAAAGCATGAAGACACCTACACCATTCTGGGAAGCAAGTCCCCTTGTAGGGAGAGCAATGTGCAATACCTGTGCTGGGCATTGTCTGGAGGGGAGCAGGGAATGCACAAGGACTCCTTTGTACTACCATATAGCAACACTGGAGAGCTTCCACCAGGTTCTCTCATCTTGCCAGGACATCCAAGACAGATCCACAGTAACTGAATAATCAATTAATCCTTCTGTAGAGCTCCATTTACATAATGAAAACGCAGCCTCCCAATATACCACTATTTTTCAGTTGTCTAGACTAATATATCTGTCCTGTAGTTGGAGGGGGGAGACCTAACACAGCTTCTATTACAGGTGGCACAGCTCCAGCTGAGATCACGTGGTGGCAATAAAACTTCTATTGATTTTATGTAAGCATTTAACCCTAGCAGAGCATGTATTCCTCCAACAGCCCACAACGGACTCAGAGTCCAGGACTCTGAGTGCAACTGAATTACAATTGCACCTCACATGGAGCCTGGGGAATCTCTACTTTTCTCTAGCCCCCAAAGAAGTCATAGACAAGCAGAAATCAGATAGGCTTCACTGCACATTTTGAAATATGGCCACAAACTTGGATTTTTCAGTTCAATACCTGCAACTTGTCTCAGACTACAGAGATAGGTCTTGCCCTATAGACCTCAGTGAAAAACAAACCAGCTATAATTCTAAATGCAACTCATTTAGCAAGCAAGGGCTTGGGGTTAGGGTCTGTCCTCAGAAGTTTTCTCCCAGAATGAAGACTAGGACCAGTGGTGCAGAAACAACCCTCCTTCTCCACTCTACATATCACTGGCAAAGCACGAGTCAGTAGACAGCAGACACTCTAGAGCAGAATTGAAGCCCTTACTCTTCTCCAGACTTTCACCTCTGTAAATAGGATATGAAGAACAAATAACCAGCGGCTCACAGCAGGGCTCATTTGCAGGCCCTGGCCCCCAGCCAAACTGGACTGGCTGCAGACAGGCAATCAGCAGAGAAGGCTGAGGTCCCGCTGCAGTCCTTGGTCCTGCCACAGGCTTCTGCAGGTCAAAATGATTTGCCAGTTGAACTTATTCTCCAAGCCCACAAAGTCAGTGCGAGGCTCCCTGTTAATCCCAGACATTGGAAATGGGACCAAATGTCTGACCAGCACCACCAACAGCACAGCTGGGCCACCAGAGATAGAGAGACAAAGTTTTGTCAGACCTTCTCCTGGGCAGGACAGTCTCTGTGTGCACCATGACAAGCCCTGAACCAGCATGCAAGGCTCCCGTTGCTTCAGTAACAGCCCTGTATTTATGCATTTCCAGAGGAGCGTGCCTTAAGTGAGCATGCTCTGCCCTCCTCTGCTTGCTACAGGTTGTCTCTTCAGCCCGCAGAAGTCCAGGCAAACTCATACGTCTTGCCTGAGGGATCACTGATGACACAGCCACCCAACACAGATGCAGTGACTTCTGCCTACTCCCATCACCAGGGCACACACACAAATCAGCTGCTAATTACAGCTGGGAATAAGGACACTGATGTCACACCACAGGGTTCCCCACAACCAATTGACAGCGATGCTGAGCACAACTTGTCCCCAACTGACCAAGCAACAGTTCCACCAGCAAAGGCAGCTCCCCTAAGGCACTCTTCTGACCCGGCTCTAGTGTCAGAGGAGACGAGGTCTTCAGAGCACACACACAAAGCACCAGCAGCATCTCACACGTAAGCCAAGGCTGCAGCACACTGAGAGCCATGAACTGCCACACTCGGAGACATGTGGGTTCGCCAGACCCTGTGGGGACGGGACAGCCACCGTGCCAAGTGAGTGTCAGCGACATGCTCTTAAAGTCTCCCATCTCCTCCCACTCAACCAAGCACAAGGTCAGGAGATTTTGCTTCCTGTGTAAGAAAGTATCAAGATTTGCCTTGACATTTGTAGGTCACTGGAATTAAAAGGTTTCGGAAGGGAAGACTTCAAAATCTTTGAAAGCTCTTGCTCGCGCACCTCAGTCTCAGGCTACCATGCTTCCTTCTGGTCTTTCCATGTCCCCCACAACATCCTTCTCCCTTTTGTCATGGACAGAGCTTCTCGCCTAAGAGCCCTCTCTCCCCATGGGATGAAGGAAACTGATTGCAACAGCGCCATGTTCTTCTGACCTTCCAAACAGAGCTCAGGTGCTGCTTCCATGAAAGAAACTGAAATGAACACATCTCTGCTCTGGCCCAGGCGTTTCTTCTCTAAAACCACCCCAAAAGTCTTTTGAGAAGCCCTGGCCTGCTTGACTTTCACCATCCTTCTTGATCCTTTCATCCTGGCCTGTATCAAGAATAGTGTGGCCAGCAGGAGTAGGGAGGTGATCGTGCCCCTGTACGCGGCGCTGGTGAGGCCGCACCTCGAGTACTGTGTCCGTTTCTGGGCCCCTCACTACAAGAAGGACGTTGAGGTGCTGGAGCGTGTCCAGAGAAGGGTGACAAAGCTGGTGAGGAGTCTGGAGCACAAGTCTTATGAGGAGCAGCTGAGGCAGCTGGGGTGGTTTAGTCTGGAGAAGAGGAGGCTGAGGGGAGACCTCATCGCTCTCTACAGCTACCTGAAAGGAGGTTGTAGCAAGGTGGGGGTCGGTCTCTTCTCCCTAGTAACGAGTAATAGAACAAGAGGAAATGGCCTCAAGCTGCGCCAGGGGAGGTTTAGGTTAGGTATTAGGAAAAACTTCTTCACCGAAAGGGTGGTCAGGCATTGGAACAGGCTGCCCAGGGGAGTGGTTGAGTCTCCATCCCTGAAGGTATTTAAAGAACGGATAGATGCGGTGCTTGAGGGCATGGGATAGATGGACTTGGCAGTGATGGGTTAATGGTTGGACTCGATCTTAAGGGTCTTTTCCAACCTTGACAATTCTATGATTCTATGATTCCTTAAATGTGAATTCCAATTTTCACAATCAAAGGTCCCTCCAGCTCACCTCTGAGCTCCTAGGGAGGATCAAAGTGCAGAGCAAAAATTTCCAGCGCCAGCTCCTCTAAATTTCTTGCAGAAGCGCATCCAAGAGTGGCACATCCAGGGTCATACATCAAGGTGTGTGCCTGGTGGGTTTTGTGGATTTGTTTTCCCAAAGTTCTCCCCAGGCAACATCCTTCAGCATAGAGGAAACCACTAGGAGCCATACCGCAGCACCAACAGAAGAGCAGGGACTCCCTGCTTCCAGGGCATTCCAAAGCTTCAGCCATGAGAAGAGCCCTGGGCTACAGTGATCTTGTTCCGCTCACACAGGAGGACTAAGGCCCAGAGTTTTCCATTTGTCAAGTGTTCCTCTGCATAGTACTTGCCCAAGGATGACAGAGAGCAAATCATTTAGACTTGGCAGCCCTGTACGTCCCAGGCATAAGTTTTGGCACAGACTCCAAAGCCTGGGATGCTGGTACCTTCCTAGATAGCAGTTACGCTCCTCTGTGCTTCTGTCAAGGCTTTCCCTGCTTTGCCTCTCATGTCCTACATCCTCCCTGGGGACTGTGGCAAGCACAAAGACAGCTCCTCTTTTCCGTAGCTCAGAACGGCTGCCTCGAACAACAACTTTCTCTGCAGGTCTAGAGCTCTTGAGAACAGCCTACATCTGGTATGACGCTGCGTTTGGAGTCATCCCCGCTCCCAAAGGACAGTCTGAGCCAAGCTTATGTTACCAGCACCAGAAGCATGTTCCCCACTTCCTAAACATTGCATCAGAGAACACAGTGTCAGAAGCATTTGGAAATGCATTGAAGCGGCCTCTGCATATGTGTGTCAGAGGACACGCACGCATCCCGTCTGGAAGCTAGAAGAAAGGCCATCTGCCTTTCATCGCGAACTGGTGACGGTCGCAGATTCTCCCTGTCGCTTTGGCTACCGCATGCTGAGCCGTGCCCAGCTCCACAGCGTGCTCCGGAGACACCTCCTGGCTGAAAGGATAACAGTCCTGGAGAAAAGCAAGAAGGGGAAAAAAACCCAACACACCACGCAGCATCCCTAACGAACCCAAAAACCCAAGCCCCAGCCGTTTGATTTATAGCTGCAATGCCCCTCCACATCAGGTTTCAGCATCACTTCACTCCAGACAGAGACGCTCCCATGCTCCCATTCCTAACCACGGCCCCAGATCCACGACAGTGCAGGGATCTTGCTGCCGGATGCAGCTTTGCCTGCCGCGCCACCCTGCCCCGGTGCAGGCACGTCTGGGGGGCGCCTGTTCACCCCAACTTTCAGCC
>JMFS01069531.1:0-22833 GCA_000699545.1 Podiceps cristatus | reverse complement strand
CGCCCTTGAGTCTAGGATAAAACTTGAGGCTACTTGTTCTACCCTAGCGAGCCTCGTTATATCCCCTTCCCCCTTCTTACCTAGTTTAAAGCCCTGTCAACGAGGCTTGCCAGCTCTTGAGCTAGGATTCTTGTCCCTCTTGGAGACAGGTGACACCCGTCCTTAGCCATGAGGCCAGGTGCCAAGTAAACCGCCCCATGATTGAAAAACCCAAAGTTCCTGAGGCGGCACCAGCCCCTCAGTTGAATAGGTATTCAACACCTCTACTTTCCCGGCCCACTTTGTGTTCTTCGCTGCCCTGAACGGGATAGAAGAAAACACCACTTGCACTCCCCCTCCCTCAATCAGCCTCCCTAAACCCCTGAAGTCCCTTTTGATACTTCTCAGACTTCTTTGAGAGACGTCATCGCTGCCTGCCTGAACAATGAGTAATGGGTAGTAATCAGAGGGGTGAACCACATTCGGGAGTTTTCTGGTTATGTCCTTGATCCGCGCCCCAGGGAGGCAGCACACTTCCCTACGGGTAGGGTCTGGTCTGCATATGGGGCCCTCTGTTCCCTTGAGAAGGGAATCGCCAACCACAATCACCTTTCTATCTTTCCTGGTGGAGGAAGTCTTGAGGCAAGGAGTTGACTTCTTCACTCTTGGTAAACCTAGCACTCTTGGTAAACCTTGTCTTTACCTACGTGGCTTCTTCTCCTGAGAAATTCATGCTGTTTGGGTCTGTACTTCTATGCCAGACCCTTCCAGGTCTGGTGTACAAATATATATAAATCACATTGCTGTCAGAACAGGCACATGTTCTGCGCTACTGTTTTCCCCTCTGCTGAGTTAGCAACACCGTAGGCTGATCACAGTAATAATTAAAAGTATTTGAAAATTAATTTCGTCTCCTGCGGCAAAGGCCATATTCCTCATTCAGCAAAAAATGCATCCCCCTGTGAAGTTTTAACACAGGGAACCTCTATATGTAAGTGAGATAAATGCATGAAGATTTTGAGCAATATTCTTGAAAGTACTCAAGCACATAGCTTTAATCTACTTGCTTCACTCAGTGGAATACATTTTCCTTGCAGTCCATTCTTTCCTCATTCCTTAACTTCAAAGTAAATTACATCAGCACTAAAGCCCAGTAACAGATACTTCAACCACAAAATGTTATTCTTTGAAAAATTTATAATAATTGAAAGTGGAGAACTTAGATCCGGGGACCTCCTGACCCGTAACTGCAGTGTGTCAGTATGGTACTCACCAAAGCTTGGAACAGCAGGACAGAAGTCCCCGAGGTACTGTGGAGTGGCAAGCCTGACATCTTTCCCTTATAAAGGTTTAAAAACGTTACCTCACTTCAGTCTCTTGGGTTTAGGACGGATCACCTGTTGCAAGGATTTGTACGTAAGTGCATTTTGAGGTGGCTTAGAAATGTGGTATGTGTAAAGAAGCGTGGGTAGTCCACCAGGAGTCAGGAGTTGTGACGTGTACGTATGAGACAGACTCACTGGAAGGTGTGTGTGTGCATGAGAGACAGAGGCGTCTCCAGGGTAGCTTGGGTGGGTATGATTTTGGGTGCAAGGTCCTGCTCCTACATATCTCCCAACCAAGGACTTCTGCTGGGAGAACACTCTTCCTTGGCAGCGCCCAGGCTGAGAGCAATGAGCAGAGGAAGGGCTCCAGGGAGCCTTCATCTGTCTGAACCGGGAAAGCAGAGACCTGTATGGGAGCGGGGGGCAGGAGTGACCACCCTTGGTCTGCGGTGCTTCCTCAGGGCTGCTCTTTGTGGCTGGTGTCCCCACCAGTGTCAGCAATGCGGGGCTGTCCCAGGTTTCACCACGGCCACTTCAGACAGGTGCTTGGGTAGGGGTCAGAGCAGAGTGGTGGGTCACCTCCTGGGGTGCCTCTGGGGACACCTAAAGCTAAGCGAGGGTGAGCTATTGCCTCTGGTAAGTGGGCACCACTCTTTGGTCACCTCTGAAGGCAGCTGCAGCTGCAAAAGAGCACATGGCACAGAACAGTCTCTCCGCAGCTGTAGGGCACGAAGAATACTTCCCTTGGCTTCCAAGAAAATCCACCCTTGGTTAAATCTCCTGGACTCTATTACTGATAAGACCAGATGCCAGATTTGTTTATGTTATAAATGAGTACAGCTTAGAAGAATTTGGGTAAATTACTCTATAAGTAGGTTTGACTCACAATCAGCAGAGGCTGTTTTAAAATGTGGGATGAGGTTATGTCTGGGTGCCATGAGAGGACAGGAAAAATACATTATTCTGTCCCAGATTGTACCAGCACTGCAGATAGCCATGACTAGACATGCCTGAGGAATATGTTACCAGTCTCAGGCCTGAAATACCTGCTGCCTCTTGAGATCTGAAGAAAAAAAATCTTTAGAATCATTACTTTCATTTTCTTTTTTGTTATTGAGGCATACAGTTGTTCAAGCAGATTGGATTCAGAGCCATTTTAATGTGCAAAAAGACTAATTAGCATGTAAAATAGTATCTCAGTTACTTACTCTTTAAATTTCCTGGGTTTGCTCTGAGAATATGTTTTAGTAATAATGCTGTGGATGCCAGACGGTGGGAAGAAAACTCATTCCTAAGCTAATTGACATATGTCTCATTTTGTCTAATCTAGTTTTCTATGTGTTGATGAGAAACAACAGCTTTTTCGTTTACTCTTTTTCTTGCATTAATGGGATTGCTTTGGGTTGCCTATGCATGCTTTGCATGCTTCTCTACAGTGTAACTCCTTTATCAAGCCAAACAAGATAATAGGACTAATTTGAGACAACAGCCAGCTACTTTACGTCAAAATTCTGTTAGGAAAATATTACATTTTAAGGTGCATCAAAATGAAATGGTATTAGATTTATAATTAGTTTTAAAGTAGTTTGGAAAATATTTTGTCAGAGTGTTTCATTAAAGCCAATACGGTAATTCTCAAATTGTATGTTAGGAAAAATTACCTGCACCGTAACTTGGAGAATAGGTCCTAAGGAAGCTGTGAGGAAGCAGACTGGTTATCAGAAGTAATTTTTAATTTGATTGTCTAAAATGTGAGGATCAAAATGAATGTTTCATTTTGGGAGGGAGTTTGGCAACCAAATGGATGCAGAAAAAATCTACAGGTATGAGAGGAGTTGTCCTTTGCTTTTACAGGCTTAATCCTTCAAAACTGATGGAGAAGACTACTTAGTAATGTTAAGTGTTTGAAGTAAAGATATTAAAGGTACCTCAACAAATGAAAAAAAAGTGACTTGCTTTCAGCCAGAGCTGCTCCCTGGACATGTTTACTGCAGAGAGGTGCACTGGTGCCTGTTGAAGGGGAGAGTCAGGAATGCATGGCAGGAAGATTTTGGAAGGAGAAGTTCAGGTTTGCATGAGTTGTCATGGGACTGCAGGCTGAGAGACAGATTAGCTCAAGCTCAGCATCAGGTTGGTGTGGTTTCACTGTTCTGAGACCTGACCTGCAACCTGTAGCCAATGCTGTGCTGGACCACACAGGCTTGCCTGAGTGTTTGGGGCTCTGGGGTGTTTCTGTGTTGAGCTGTGTTGTGTGTAGGCATGCCGTTTCACACAGCACAATGCTGTTAAGATGCAGGTCAGTAACCTCCAGCATGCACAGTTAAAATCAGATCCAGCCAGAGTTTGACTGGTATGCGATGGGCTGGCACAGGGAGAGACTGTGCAAAGGCAGTGCTTTAACAGGTTCCAGCCCATACACAGGCTCAAAGTCACTTCTGATTAAAGCCTGCTAAGATCTGAACTTGGACCCAAAAGCTGCAGCTTCTCGCACGGTCCAGATGAGCTGAATTGCAGCATCATATCTCTTTGAGAGGCAAGATTTACCACCCTCCATTGCATTTCCATTGGCACACTTGGTCTCTATACATTGTGAAAAAACTCTTCTGAAAAAGGTAGGATTTAACAGGAATTGTTTTGAAGCAAAAAAGTCAGTTAGAAAATGATCAGTCACCTAATGATGTTATACCAATTCTTTCACTAATAAAAGCTGTACTGGGATCAAAATGCACAAAATTCAGATAACCACAGGGTGCCTAATTATAGTTATTAGGAATAGGGTTTGTCTGCTAGTTTCTTGTTTATTACTTTCCTGGTAATTTGCCTACAAATATGTTTTACTGTCCCTAGATTTGGCTGAACATTATCAAGCCCAAATTAATGGAATGACTCAACTGGTAAGTTGATGATTCAGATACATCAATGATGGGAGTTCAGGAAAGGTTTTCAATAAATAAATAACAAAACAGAACAAAAAAACCCAAAAAAACCCAACAACAACAAAAAAACCCCAACCCCAAACCCACAAACCACAAGCCTATCTGAAAACGCGAAGTGAAAACTCTAGGTTTAAATGTTCATTTTAGTTTATTACATATTCAGAGTCTATCTGGGCCTTGGGTTGCTCTTTTCTGAAAGGCTTGAATGTGATGAATTAACTACTTATTTCTATTATGCACTTGAGCTTCACTGCAATTATATCCAGCAATTCTGTACAGAATCTACAGGCATGAAAAATGTTGCTGTTGGACAGTCATACACTAGACTATTATTATGCCACATTTTAACTAGCTGAATCCAAAAGAATTAAACTATGTATTTTGACAACTACACAAAGGTATTACATAGTCTAAGTGAGCTCAAATATACAGGGAAAAAAAGGTAAGACTAAGTCTGAATTTTCCCTGGAGATAAAGAAAAATCCAGATATACAGTGTATTAACCCTGTGACTTAATTCTCTGCTTGATGTGAGATGCTGTCCTTCAGCAAAGTCAATTTATAGCAATGTGAATGATTAGAAATCACAATAACAATAATTCATCTGGACTAATAGCACAATTTGGGCAGCTTGCAGGATTTCACTAGGTTTTGGTTTTTTGTTTTTGTAATAGGAGTAGTAATGTCTTTAGTTATTATAAAAATAACTTTTTGTGCCATTTAAAAGGAAAAAATAATGTTTGCATTTGGTAGTTGGAGCAGAAGATCCACATGTAATCCCCAGACTACTGAGTTTACCACTTACGTTCCCTTATGCTACCACATAGCTGTATTATTGCCACATTCACCTTTTTCCCCTTTCCCCCAAGATATCTGTCATTTCACACATATTCAGAAAAGCTGATTTGTTATTACCATTCTCTGAAGAAAATTATTTTTTTTTCACAAGTGTATCTCTATTGCATCACCTCTTGAGAGGCCTAGGCACAAGTAAAAGGCATGCTGTACTGCATACGCTGAATAAACACAGAGTAAAACACAGCCCTTTCCAGAGAGCTTCCAGTGTAAGAAGAGAAAGTCAGCAGATAGATACAGAGTAATGGAGTTGTGTCTCATTTAATCATGCAAAAGTCAGAACCAAATCCCTACTCACAGCTAGGCCCTTCTCATAACCAAAAAGAATTATGGACACCTCCAGAACCACTCAAAGACAGAAATCTGAGTGGGGTGAACCACACTTAGAAGTCACTAATTTCCTCCAAGGACTTTTAAGGGAGGCTGGGCTGACTGACTTTGATAAGACATGTGGTTTCTAGTGACTAGAATTTAGCATCTTGGTGCTGTTATAATCATCACTAGTTTCACTGCTGCCTTTATTTGTTCATAAACAACCTTAATTCCAGCACATTCCCTTACTATGACCTTTTGTCCTAATATGCTTGTAAAAAAAAGCCTTTCTCTTCCTTATGACTTCATTGGCTAGCATTAACTGATTCTTGTTTATCTCCCTGATGTATTGTGAGGAATAATTAATGTTTGTGTATGGCTTTGAAAATGAACATCATTACATCAAATGCTAGTTTGAGGAGAAAGATGCTTTTTGATGTTCTTATCTTTTTTTGTGCAGGCTTTAATTGGCTCTGTATTCATCTTCCTCTCACTCTTTCAGTTGCGAGTTCAATTCTTTTTTTACTTTAGATCTTTTAGCAGTTTCTCTAAAAACACACAATAGTCACTCTTGATCTGCCCCCTTCATCTCTTTCAGATGAATGCCCGGGGAGAAGAAGGAGACGAAGACAATTTTTCAGGTCACAAGAATGATGTGATGGACATGTATGGTAGTTAATTGGAGTGAGGAGAAACTTTCTGAGGGGCTGTAGGGAAGGGAAAAGAGGATTACCACTAAAGAAAGGAAGAGGGAAAGCTCAGTTGTGCATGTCCCACATTGAGAAGTCCTTCACTAGACTAGGATTTCTGTCTTGTATGGAGAATAGGAAGTTCTTTTCAGTTTTGCAGGAGTTTTTGTTTCTGAGTTTCCTATTTGCTTCAGAGGGCTGAGGGGAAATACAAGCAGAACAAGTGATTGGATGATGGATTTGAAACCTGAAGGAAAAGAAAAAGATAATGGCCAGCTCTCCTCGGACTTGCATTTGCCTTATTTCTCTGTAGAGGAGGCAGAATTGCTGACACTTGCACATTGTGAAACTAAATTGGACAAACCCACAGAAAACATATAGTACTGTAGAAGTATTACAGAAAATTGTGTTACACAAAGTGTCCCCAAAGTATTTGTATTTCTAATTCCAGAACCTTGAGATTTTGTAGCTGTTCAAACAGACAAATTCTCTTTTCACAAAAATGCATGGTAATTTAAATATACAAATGCTAACAATCTCAACAAACAAGTAAAAAAATCCCATTAGACAAAGCCTGTTGTGGCCTGACAGTGATTTGATTACCTGAATATGATGCTCTGGCTAGCTGTTTTCCAAATGCCTGACCTTGTAAAAGCTGGAAAACATATAATTGTTATTATCTCTCAGTTGACTCATGCTAAAACTTATTAAAATTTTTGAAACTCATAAAAAAACCCAAAACAAAACAAAAATTCCCACAACAATCTGAATAAAGTACATAGAAGTGAAGAAAGGAAATAAAAGATCCAGCCCTTGTAAAAATTCTCTGAAAAAGGAAGAAATACATCCAGACCTGAAGACCTTTGCTTTGGACTTTGCCTGGTTTTGATACTTCATTTTCCAAAATTCATCCGCTGCTTTAGAATGGATGGAGACTCCGTTCATATACTTGGTAATGACAAGTGAATATTTGGCCCATATGAACTTCATTTAATCATGAAAATGAAACCTCTCAGATTAGTACCAAAAACTCAGTTTGTCTGGAAGTAGGTTTTTTATAATTACATTTTTGACCTGAGAATGCAAGCAGTGCCATGATATTTAGCTGACCATCTGTACAACGTGTATATTGAATAATGACTATGACAACCTCAGTAGAACATTTTAGGTAGGTTACTTGCAAGGTATTGATAAGCTAGAACTTCATCCTCACTAGGTCATCCATATCTTAATGAGTTTTCAGTACCAAACAGATTGGTAAAACTCACAACCTGTATGAGGACAAATGCAAGCAGCAAAAAATGGTGGGTTAGATTTTTATGATCTTTAGCTCTTATGAATAGTTTAGCCTGTTTTAAAGCAGTTTTCCCTTTTGAAGTAATCCTGGATATGTAATCACTAAAATGATGGATGGAATTAAAACTTCTGTTCTTTTAACACTGCTATTTTCAGGCAGAACTCCTAATGATAGAGAATGCGTCCCAGTAGATTGGGTCTTAAAGACTGTGGAGAAAAGCAGAGGCGTGATTACTTTTACCTGCTATTAATGACCAAACAGACAGAAAAAAGGAAATAAAAATTGTTTGCCACTGATTTTTCTGGGTTTTCCTTTCTTAACCAGTGATTTCTTGGACTGAATCCCTGATAACTCCATCTAGACAAAGATAAGGATGGAAAATGAGACAGGGACAATTAATTGATGCAAAACCTTTCTATGCAATGTCTTACCTGTGTGACCTTATGCACGTCATACTGCTGCACCAGTCAAGGCATGCACAAATTTATCTTGACCTTTCAGTTTCTCATAGGACTTGCACAGTGTCTTGTTGTGTAGGTTGGTCACTCATTGTTTCTGCTGACTTTGTTCCTGTATCTATTTGTTGTTATCCACATTGTCAGACCTTACCTTATTATTAGGAAAATATTGCATAAAAACAACTTAACAAAAGGTTGCAGTTTTTCTTCCCTTTTCCAAAATATTTTTCAACATAAAAGGGTGAGTTAGTACAACTATTTTATCTTACAACTGTTATCATAAAACCAACACAAAACATCATATCAACTCTTTGTCCCCTGCCCTTCCAATATTTTCTTTGTTTGATTGGTTCAAGACAATCAAATTTTTTTCTTAATTTTCTTTCAAGCTTTGATAGTAACTGTGTTCTGGAGCATTGGAACTGTAATAAACTATCATAAAGTTTTGCGGGATTCATGTGAGAATGGTGTTGGAAGTTGATGACTCTCTGACCTGAAGGAAAAGGGTGAAGAACACATCAGGACTGACCTGCTAGTGAATAAATGCTGCAGTGCTCTCACTAGCATAGTGCTGGTCTGTTTAGGGAACTAGTGGTTACCTAACTTAGTGGTCTCTAAGTCCACCTGTACTCAAAAGGATATGTTACATTCAGATGAAATATATATAATAATTCACAGTGAATATCATATTTATGTTTCATTCTGATGGCAAGAGTGTGTTTTGTCCTAGGGGTACAACCTGGAGCAGCAGAGGTGAGCTGGCTGTCATGGATCACTACTACCTGACTTCTCTTGGGATGTAGCAGCACTTCCTGGAGGTTCAGCACAGGTTGTCTGTGCCTTGCATTCACTTCCACTCATGGCAGTGGGGCCTGAGATGCATCTGGAGACGAGTCAAGAGTAACCACAGTACCTTGGCCATGCAGCATCCCCTGCACACCTCAAAGCAGGTAGTATGGTGCACTATGAGAGGGATCTGCTCCCCCATCTGTCCCAGAGGGACCAGGGCTCAATTTAGCATGTGGTTTTCTCCATTTTCTGAAAAGCATCAACCTTCACTTAACAGAAACAGTATTGTTCAATTGGGGCTTTAAATATTACAGCAAAACCATTGAGTGGCATTAAATCATTTCCTGAGCTAGAAATGATAGCCAAAAACCTAATCTGGAGGGAGTGCAGCCAAATATTGTGAAGCTGTAATTAGCAGAGGACTCCATGTTACATTTTGAAACCCACTCTCTATGAGGGTTTAAAAATTACTCACTAAATGGAATACATTCAAAGTACACTTGAACATGTCCCTTCTTTATGTTTTCGGTATACTCTGTGACTGACTTTTACTTAGAGCTGTCTAGAAGTGTTTATTCTGCTGCCTTCTCCAAAATCATCCAAACATTCTTGCTGCAGAGAAAGGACTTGAGATTTTTATATTTACAGTCCTTAAAAAGCATCACCAAGCCCAACAGCCTGAGGACACCATTCATAAGATATTCAGCTGCTATTCAAGGGCTCATGTGGGTAGTGGATATAATTTTAAATGACTCTTTTCTTGTAGTTCATAACCAATTTTACTTTAAGGTACAGGCCCAGTTCCTCAGTGGCTGTAGATCACCTGTATCTACCTTAGCAAATCATTTAGCGCCATGGGAGCGGGTTGGTAGATTGAAGAAGACACCTACATCTACATTGCAGGTGGCTCAAGGTGTTTACATCTGACTAGATGTAGTTTGCTTCCCTGAATCAAACATCCCTCAACTGCATGCAGTTTGAAGATATATAAAGGAGCAGTCACTGATTCAGATCCGTATGTCCCTTTTGGGGCTGAAGGACATGTCGTGGAGAGTTTCTGCTTAGTTTCTTATGAAATGAATGTCATTCACTTGTGCACAAGGTACTTCTTACACCAAAACTGTGCATGGGGACTAGGGGTTGTTCACGATTTGACTGCAGAATAGCTTAATTATTCTAGATCAAAACCGTGTCAAGGGCACCGGCTTCAACATTAGTTCATAGCAAATATATTTTTGACAGTTGTGTTTACCTCCAAATGTTTTAGGAAGTCTTGTGGAATAAACTTTACCAGAAATGTGTCACATAAATGTATAACATCTAAAGCAGCTAAAACTATTGTAGGAAGAAATATATGGGTCCGAGAACCTCATCATAATACCCCTTAAGAAAAAAAAAAGGCCAATTCAAGTCAAACACTACTAATAATTTGTCTTGCAGAAGGACTGGATTTCAAGAGAGAGGAAAGTCTAATTATATTCTAAAATGAGTTACGAGGAAGTAAAATTATCATTGGTTTGGCTACTTTGGAGAAAAACATATTCTGGAAGGTCTTATTTTACCTAAAGTGACCCAAAGGACAGAAATTGTGGAGAACATGAGAAAAAGGATTATCTTTTCATAGTTATAATTTATTTAATTATTCAAGTAAATTGTATGATAAATCTTGTTTCAGTTAAAGCTTACTAAAAGTCACTTTTATTAGATTGAAAACTATTATAAGAGACTGCAAAGACTAACACAACAGAAATTCTAAATCAAGTAATTAATCCTATCACAGGAGGCAGACAAGACATTATATTTTTACATATTACATATTTGAGTTTCTGATGCATATTCTGCAGTATATTTTTGTATTATAAAATCTCTGTTATCTCTAATAATTTCATAGAAAGGTCTGGGTTGGAAGGGACCCCAAGGATCACAGAGTTCCAACCCCCCTGCCACAGGCAGGGACACCAACCTCCAGGCCTGGATCTACACAAGGTTGCCCAGGGCCCCGTCCAACCTGGCCTTGAACACCTCCAGGCATGGGGCAAAATTTGTGTTGTATAGTATTGGTATTTCAGATTAGATTCACAGAGAAGTGACATTCCTAGCTTTGTAAAACATATTTTAGAAGCTGCTTTTCTATATGCCTGCTTTTTAGCAGTAATATAATGTGATAAGTAAGATCATTGCCTAAGGCTACAAAATTAAGTGCTCTGTATCACAAATGGTTACATATACTTCCATTTTTTTTGTAGGGGTCAGTGAATGAGGCAATGTATTTCTTGTAAAATATAAGCCCATTTCAGGTTGAAACACTTCTTTACACATCATATTTTTTCTGTTTATGCCTGCCTCAGACTGTTCACTCAGCTTACCACTGTCATGTTTCATCACAATACTAAAGCACACATATAAGTCACAGATATTGCACAGAACTCCTATATAACTTTTAAGTAATAGGAGCTCCTATTATTCATATAAACAATAGAAATGCAGGAAAAATGTTTTTGGTATTATTTTGGGGTTTTTTTTGTCTTTGTGTTTTTTGTTTTTTGTTTTTTGTTTTTTTTTTTTTGCTTTGTGGCGGGTTTTGTTTGTTTGTTTTGGCTTTTACTTCTGTTTTTTCTTTCCCCAGAAAATAACTTTCTAAATATATAACCTTTTGACAGGGCTTTTAGGAAATTACATGAGACTCCCTAACAAGGTAATGGCAAGAACAGAATGAGGTTTTGCTAAAGAATGTGTTTCAGCAAAATAGGTCTTTGGACATCCTCAGAGACTGGGGAAATTGGCTGATGTAGTTGCCAAGCCACTCTCCATGACCTTTGAAAAGTCGTGGCAGCCAGCTGAACTCCCTGGGGACTGGAAAAAGGGAAACATTTCCCCCATTTTTAAAAAAGGTAAGAAGGAAGACCCTGGGAACTACCGACCTGTCAGCCTCACCTCTGTGCCTGGGAAGATCATGGAGCAGATCCTCCTAGAAGCTGTGCTAAGGCACATGGAGGCCAGGGAGGTCATTCGAGACACCCAGCATGGCTTCACCAAGGGCAAGTCCTGACTGACCAACCCTGTGGCCTTCTATGATGGAGCAACTCCATCAGTGGACAAGGGAAGAGCTACAGATGTCGTCTATCTGGACTTCTGCAAAGCCTTTGACAGGGTCCCCCACAGCATCCTTCTCTCTAAATTAGAGAGAGATGGATTTGATGGGTGGACTGTTTAGTGGGTGAGGAATTGGCTGGATGGTCTCATCCAGAGAGTAGTGGTCAATGGCTCAGTGTCCAGATAGCAAGCAGTGATAAGTGGTGTCCCTCGGGGGTCCATGTTGGGACCAGTACTCTTTAACATCTTTGAGTGGTGTGGTGGACACGCCTGAGGGATGGGATGCCATTCAGAGGGACCCGGACAAGCTCGAGAGGTGGGCCTGTGTGAACCGCATGAGGTTCAACAAGGACAAAAGCAAGGTCCTGCACCTGGGTCAAAGCAACCCAATACAGGCTGGGGGATGAAGGGACTGAGAGCAGCCCTGCTGAGAAGGACTTGGGGGTACTGGTAGATGAGAAGTTGGACATGAGGCAGCAATGTGTGCTGGCAGCCCAGAAGGCCAACCGTCTCCTGGGCTGCATCCAAAGCCACGTGGGCAGCAGGTCGAGGGAGGGGATTCTGCCCCTCTGCTCCGCTCTGGTGAGACCCCACCTGCAGTGCTGCCTCTTGCTCTGGGGCCTCAGCGCAGGAGAGACATGGACCTGTTGGAGCGGGTCCTGAGGAGGGACACAAAGATGATCCGAGGTCTGGAGCACCTCTCCTGTGAAGACAGGCTGAGAGAGTTGGGCTTGTTCAGCCTGGAGAAGAGAAGGCTGCGGGGAGACCTGATTGCGGCCTTTCAGTGCTTAAAGGGGGCCTATAAGAAGGATGAGGAAAAAATTTCTAGCAGAGCCTGTAGCAACAGGACAAGGGGGAACAGTTTTAAACTGAAAGAAGGGAGATATAGACTAAATAGGAAGAAGAAATTCTTTACAATGTGGGTGGTGAAGCACTGGAACAGGTTGCCCAGAGAAGGGGTAGAAGCCCCATCCCTGGATACATTCAAGACCAGGCTGGACGTGGCTCTGGGCCACATGATCTAGTTGCAGATGGCCCTGCTCATGGCAGGGTGGGGTGGACTAGACGACCTTGAGAGGTCCCTTACAGCCCAGATTATTTTATCATTCCATGATTCATTGTATGATTCTATGATATGGACTAAGGTCTCCTCCCCAGTTGAGAGCTGACAAAGCCAGATTCAATTTTTATTGTTTCCCTGTCTCAGCTTCTGTTCCAAGCAGACCTCAGACATATACTCTGTTCAAGAGATATTGCCAAACTCACTGGTAGAAAAATTTTACTCAAAATGTCTAGAGATTTTTCTCCATATGTTATGTGCCTCAGTAAGTGCCACCAGAAGGGATACTTACAACAAAGGTTGTGGAACTGTTTGACACAAATCTTTTAACATTTTTCTTCATGCTACAGTATACAGAACAATGCAGAATGCCCCAAAGCCCCATCCACACCTAGTGCAAATTGATTTTGAGGACCTATACCGGTTGCACCAGGGGGCATTCTGACCCACAGATGATCACAAAGAAGCTTGTGACTGGTTTTGTCCATTTCATCCAATGTGAATTGCTTTTTCATCAGTTTAGTTTCTGGTACAATAACAGGTTTGGTTAATACTCATGCACTTATTTATTCATTTTTGAAGTTATGTTTATCTGCAAATAACCAAACAAACAATTCCCTCTTCCCCCAGACTTGGTCTAAATGCAGGATTATTCCTGATAAAGACAAATGTGCCAACAGTGTTGTAATTGTCACTGTGAATCCTGTCTTTCTGTTTGAGAAGAAATTTCATTAGGTTTTTTTTAATATGCATTGTATTAAACCTGAAATGTTAAGAGAACTTTTAGGTTAAGTCATTTAACACAAGTTTGTAAGTTCCCTACGAAAGACCCTTACACTGTGTATAGCACTGCATTTAGATATTATTTAAATTATAGTGAAGGTGTATGATGAGTTCTGTGAGCCCCAAAACTGGGATACACAATCAGTGCCTGCAGACTGCTGTTCCTTTAGCACAGATGTTAGGAAGAAGAGCCTTGCTTACCCAGAAAATAACAGCAACGCAAACAAGGCTTTGCTTCTTCCCTGTTGCCAGAAGGCAGCACGCAGCCCAGAGAAGATTTCTTGCTAGCTCGCAACAAGTCTGGTTGGGCTGAAGGAAACTGAAGAGAGGAGAAGGGAAGGATTATGCTCAAATCTTGGTAGAAAAATACTGTTTGGGGTTTCTGGTTTTCTGGTTTCTCTATTTTGGAAGATTGTTCTGGAAAGTATGGAAATAAAGTGAACAAACATCTATGAACAAATGGGAAGGTGAAAAGTTTACCTGGGTGTGCAACAGGTGCAAGAAGATACAGGTGGAGTCGCACCCAGTTCCACTGGCACATCCCTGATCCAAAGTTGTCTTTAAACTAGCACAGACCCATATGGTTACAGAGTGCTACAGCTCAGTGAAATTCAGGAAAATGCTTTTCCACCAGGAACAATAAATGCAAGAGCCACAGTGGGAGCAGTTAGCTGACCACAGATTCTCCAAAAGGAATAGCTCCTGTGCTTGCCAGGTCATTTTGGAAAATCAGAGTACATCAAATTTCAGCCTCAAATTAGGGAAAAAAATAAGGGAGCCTAATATTAAGGCTGCAATCAAAAGGGGGGGGGGGGAGAAAAAAAAAAAAGTTTTCTTAATGCTTCACAAGAGGGGACAAATCTGTGCTATATTTAGAGAATATGACCGAAAAAGCACCATCCAGTCATTTGGACAAGTATTTGGACTTTCAAAGCTTGTCTTTATTACATCCTTGCTCTTGTTCTGCTTAGTGGTCTGCTTAGCACTTTGTTTTTTAAGAAAGATAAATAACAGCATAAAATCAGTAATTTTTTCCCGGGAGAAAAGTACGTCTTTACCTTGACATCTTTAGGAGTTCTTGGGCACAAATAAAAAAAATGTTAATATTGAACGTAGAATTCCTTTCATCCATTGTGGTCTTCTTAGCACTTCTGACAATTTTTTCTGGTTTGTTGGGAATTTATATCTCCACCAAGACTGTTATGTTCAAAGTGCTGCTGTGTTCAGCAGCAAACAATGGCAGCCATTGTGGCTATGAGAAATCTTACTGTATTGGTCTTCTTATTAGTATTAGAAAGTATTAGAGTCTTGAATGAGCAGGAGATCAACTATTCAGTGAGAAAATTAGAAGAAACAGGGAGGGGAAAGCAGGGTCAGTATTGCAACAGAATAAGCAATTGATATAATTACACCGCAAAACAAATTGAGTGCCTGAAAGACAAGAAAAGAACTTCTACTCTTGGGTGAACTCAGCTCCCAAGGATTATTGAGATAGACCCGGGCTTTTCATTTTAAAGCAATCTTAATTTGGTCATATTTTTCTTCTAACTTTGACATTTCATTTATTTGGTTGTCATGTTGTGCCCATTCATTCAATGCTTTAACACTTTTAGAATTGCATAGATTTTTTTTTCCCCTTGGTTTTAAAGTCTATCAAAGTTTGGAGGGAGTGTGGGTGTCTAGGATTTGAATTCAAACTCATCACAGCTTATAGGGTGTCCGTCATGCTGATGTACCCATATCCCATGGAGGCTTACCCCCAGGTTTCCACCAAGGCAGAGGGAGGGAAGCAGGAGACCTCGGTTCTGGGTCCTGCTCAGTCTGAGAGGGTTTGATTTCCCCTACTCCTTAGTCCAGATACAAATCCAATCATGAATCACGTGTCTCACTAATTAGGGGCAACTCGCCATCCCCATCGGTTAAGTTCTGTGTCGGAGCTCTGTAGAAAAGCAATGTACATTACAAAGCTGGACAGAAAGGCTAAACAGAAGCAGCCTGGCTGAAGACATTTAGCCAGCGATTCCTAGAGCCACAGATAGTAACAGTGCCCGCAACAGGATAAGAGCCAAGGTTTTTATTTCATGTGGTATTGTTTCTTAATAGCCCTAGCAGGTTTATTGAGAGATGGCTTCTTCAAGCCCATTAATTAAAAAAAAAAAAAAAAATCATAAAAGAAGAAAGTAATTTTTAATCTCAGCCAAGTGCTCCATAAATAAAGCATTCCAATGCACAGGTCAAATGCAGCACTCGCACGTTGCTACAGCAGACATTTCTTTTGGCAGCAAGAGCATCTGAATCCACCCTGCAGTGTCTCATCAGAGAACCATGGAGACACATTCATCTCATGAGCTGAACTTCATTTTTTTTTTTTTTTTTTGCTGTGTAGTGACTTTTATAACTCTGTACCATTTTTTTTTGGTATATAGGTTTGTTAAAAATAAATTTTCAATGGAGCTTTTAACTTGAATTAAATCCTTATTAAGCCCATCCTTTTTATTCACCCTGCAAAAATTAAAATAAAGAAAGCAATCATTGAAATTAGATGTAACAAAATTAAAAATTAAATTTATCACTAAAACAAACATAAATTGAAACTTAACAATCCGATAAAACTAATTGCCAATTATGATTCACAATAGAAATATAAACAAAAAGGCTACAGTAAGTTATAGTTCTTCTTTTAATAGAAATTGAAAGAGCAACACCGTTGACACTTCTTCAAATGTTTCAGATTAGTGTTGAGAAGGCCCAAGCTCTGTCCTGAAATGTGCCAGAAGCAGCACCAGAGGAGTGGGCAGGGTTTTGATGTCATGGATAGTATTCTTGGCATGCCCACTCTCTTCATTTTCAGTTTTGTCAAGAAAAAAAAAACAAAAAAACAAAAAAACAAAAAAAAAACCTACATAAAAGATATTAATGCACAATAGACCTTATGTCAAAGAAGACCTTATGTCAAAGACTTGTCTGAGCACCCTGTATACATGCTCTACATACTCATCTACCTTTTTTTTTTTTTTTTTTTTTTAGGGGAAAAAAAGCCATATTCACTTTTTTTCACACAGGTTCAAAGAAAGGAATAAATTAACACAATTTCCCAGAGATACTGTCCTCTACTTCAGCTTTTTTTGTGGCTGGTATTGTCATTTCAAGGAATATTTGTGTTCTCACTATGAGTTCAAAAAGTTTTTCTCCTTCTCTCATCCAAGGATATTTTCTTTATTTTCTTCAGTTTTCTGTCCATGAAAAAATGAAAGGAAAGTGTGACTGAATTTGGTGGTGGAGGATATAGTTGTATGGATCCCAATACTTTTACTCAAGAACCTTATTCCCAAAGTAGTGTTACTGACAGAGCCGGTTTTGCTTATGTGTTCACTTTATAATCTACTTTGCATATAAAGCATATGAGGGTCTTTCGGGTATCCTTGTCAGCTAAAACAGGGAGATAGCTCAACTATGACAACTGAGTCAAGTCAAATAATCGAGCAACAATATATATGGACTTATTGAAATATATATGCTCAATATATATATTGAGCAACAATATATATGGACTTATGGATCTCTCGCGTTACTCTTCTCAGACTCACATAAGTCATAAGCAGGAGTCATTGTCTCACAGGTAAATGAGACTTCTCAGTAGAGGTAAGGGACAGAGCAAGATATTCTACATAGAAATATATTGTACTATTAGACAAAGGACTTTTATGTTAAATAAATATTAAATCAAAATACAATCCATAAGATATCTATGAAAAATGATAAGTGGGCTTTCTGCCTAAGTATTCAGATTTAAATAGTATAAAATTTGGGTGCAATTTGTTTTTATTTTACATAAAAGATGTAGTCTACTTTAGTCTACTAAAATAAACCATTTAAATGTCAGCCTCTAATGTTTTAAAATCTATGAAGTGTGTAAATTAGGGCAATAAGGGAAAATATGTTTGGGGTCAGTTTTTACTTTGTTAATTAAACTAAATCAGGATACAAAGCAACTTTTATCATTCAAATTTTGTAAGCAATTGCCATAAACTTTGTAGCAATGACTGTATCTCAAAAATTCAGTCTACTTAGTGTTTGATATTAACTAGAAATTATTTATGGGGAAATAAACTGAACTTGTATGAAATGAGCTACATATTCAGAATGGTAAGATAGACTCCACTGAAAATCTGATACATTATGTAAAGTTTGGATAACTGTAGCAAAGTAAGGTAATTATGATTTTGAATTTTAGACTAGGTGCCAAGAAGAGCTCCATGAAAAAGGCTTATACATAACATATAGCCAACCTAGATGTTTCAAGTAATTTGCAAGTACAGGCAATCTGGAGGAACATTTCAGTTATTTTCCTCACACCTAGCTAGTATGTATGTGTGTTTGTGTGCATGCATTTGTTATGTTACATGTCTTCACTCTCTGTTTATCAAGGTATATGTCCTCACTAATATTGTTTTGTGTCTGAAAATGTCTCATTTCCACAGTTAAACATAAAAACTGAGAGCACTAGTCTGTGATCCATATACTAAGTGGATTAAGTCATTTGCTGGTGAGCTAATATTTATTTCATGATTAGGAGTATGAATGTTATTAAGGCACATATAATTTCTGGGAACATTCGCCCTTGTATGGCAGGGACTGAAAGGAAGAGATTAACTGAAACTTTGAAAATGAGCAATTATGGGACATAATTTCTGATGCCTCATTAAGGAAGTTACTCAGATAGCACAAATGATAGCTTTTACAAAACCTCAGACAAACTGCCAAAAATATTGTGTCCGCTAGGGATATGTGTACTGCATGTGTCTTCTTGACATCATAATTTCAGCTTTGTTGCCTTTATTGCCTGATGATTGAAGGCAAAAAATGACCAGTTAATGGTTGACAAAATACTCAAAATCTTTTTGACTTAGAAACATATTTTTTTTTTTTTTCAGTTACAGTTGCAAAATACAGTTTTGCATTTTTTAGGGAAAGAAATGGGTTTTACAAATTTCTAGTGAGTTTTATAGAATGGCTTTCTTCCTAAAATTTGTCATCATGGGTGTCTTACAGAACTGGTGTTCCTTGTGTTACAGCAGACAATTTTTGGACTATTTTAAGTAAACTTCATAAAGAGCATTGCCTATGCAGTCAAATTTAGTGTTTGAAGTTAAACATAAGAACAGCATAGTGTTGAAATTTTATTGTAAAAAAATCAGACTTCTGAGGAAGTCCAAGTAAATGATAGAGATTTACTAACGTCAGAGATAGTTTATGCTGAAATTTCAAACTATTTCTGTTCTTCTATTATCTCCTCATTATGGCATCAATGTAGCAGAAGCAGTTTATGTTACTTGGGTTTCTAGGGTGCAGGAAACTACATAAACATTTATGTTTGTATAAATAGCTGCTAAATTTCATATGCTTACATGTGTATATAAACACACACACATATATATATGAAAATATTTACACAAATATAGCAGAAGTAGGTTAAATCAGCCAAGCATCGTTTTTCATAGAATCAATAATGAAGAGAGACAAAAGAAAAAGAAACTGTGTCTCTGAACTTCGTTTCTTTGAGGTCGTAATTTCACTGCTGTTCATACAATGTTTTGATATCCTTTGAGCTCTAACAGAGATCTGGTTTTGTGCAGCCATCAAGAACACAGACTTGACTTTGAACATGCAGTAATTCTTATGGTCATTTGGAAGACATCTGATGTTTCTAGGCATTTTCAGGTTATCCTGTTTGTCCAAAAGCAGCTCTTTAGTTAGCCTGCTAGATTTATATTTCCTATATTTTTCTGGACCAAGAACTAATAAATTGTTTGATACTTTCTTTGATGCCATTAAGGTGAAAGGCTTAAATAAAAGCAATTATTGTGAAAGGCTAAATTATTATTCATTATTCAAACAGTTTCTTTGAGACTGGTGCTTTTGATATCTCTTTCCATTAAGAACACTCTTAATTCCGACATATTTTCTAACTTCTGTCATGGCTATGATTGTTCTGTCTTTATATGCCTACTTTTCTAGACCAAACAGAAATATTTTTTTTCATGCTAATTGAAATCCTGACTGCTGGTACAGCATTTCTTAGTGTTCATAAAGGCAACTAGGAGAAATCCAGCGAGACCTAAAAATTTCAAAAGTCATCAGGACAATAGGAGTGTGCCTGTGCTGGGGAACTAAACTGGACCAGAGCTCAGGCTCAGACACCATCCTGCAGTCATTCACAGGGTTCGCTAGTAGCATCCTCCCTGCTGCTGTTATACAATGAAAGAGCCCTCTTCCAGGCAGATCCCAGACTTCAGTTCCATGTTTTCCCCACGGTTCTGGAAACAGCATGGACCATGGGCTCATCTTGATAGTCAAGATGGATGTGGCCATCCTATATTGAGTGAATAAGAGAGTTTAGCCATATGGACACGAGCCATGCCAGGCCGCTTTTCTTGAGGATAGAGAATGGGCACTAATCCAAGAGAAATGTTTATTTAGTATGTGCATGCAGCCTAGCTTTCCAGAAGACCCAGTCAGTAAGAAGGTGGATCTCAAGCTTAGCAGAAATAGTTTGGACAAAAGCAGGCTTCCCAAATAGACTCCCCTATGCTTGCAAGAAAGCTGGGGCAAATTCACTGCCAAGCAAACTTTATGGGTCATGGTTATACATAGCTCGTATACACAATCCATAGGCAGCATGCAGCAAGTCTCTTGCAGGGTTAAATCCTGCACGGAATCATGTGGACAGATAATAACATTTTCAGAGGTCATATTGGTTCAGCTTGATGGGTATGACAACATTAGGACCCATGTCAAGGCTATCTGCTTTCTACTCGTGTCGTCTTTTCTGAACTCTCAGTATTTTTCTAGATACTGTCTTTATCTAACATTTTGTTTGCTTTCTCTTTCCAAACTGCATTTAGATTAACTTATAGGGATATTTTGTCTCTAAATGATTTCAGCTTCCTGTCAAGAATTCCTTGAAGGTGACAAAGGTGACATGTGCCTTCTGAGACAAGCTATGAGTGTGTATGTGGCATATATAATAACAATGATGTATATCCATATTATTTATATAAAGTGTGAATTGAGGGTAAATTATAGAAGCCATCAATAATTATAAATGTTGTGGTATTCCCCAGTGAATTGCATTAAACAAAAATAACTTCTATCTGCACTCTTCGTTTCTCTGCTGTTTTCTCATGATGATGTCAAATAACAGCCATACTATGCGTAATTGCTGGAAAGCAAAGTTCATTTGAAACACTGATAGGTATCATTATTTAAATTTGAGACTTCACTTTCTTCTCACTTTTACCAGTTTAAATATTAATATCTTTCCAGGCAGGTTATTTCTATTTTACATCAGTGACAATACTGCAAGGCAAACTAGTCCCATAGCCTTTCGGTGGCTGACGCACATGACTCTCTTTGTACCAACAAGTTACATGTGCCTCCCAGGCACCGCAGCCAGTTGGCAGAGCTCCTTTGGTAAGTTTTCCTAGTCTCCAAAACAGAGTGATCACATGTAAAAGACCCTGTGGGAAAGGCCCCTGCAGCACCCTTTACCTCAGTGTCCTGTCTGGGAATTATTAGGGAGAGTGCTAGTTGGTACGTGCCAAAACCACATCAGGGAACATTTCAGCTGCTTCTTAGTGTAGCTGAACATGTATCAGTGTCTGAGAACATTCCTAGGCACCATTTAATATATCAATATAGACAAAGCCATTACAGTGCATGGTTCTAATGGAAAATAAGAAATGCAACCGGTTGCTTCTGCTGAAAAATGTCTAACAGTATTAAAAATTTTGTCCATATTGTCTCATCTTCCATTTCATAAAAGTTAAAAATTCAGGACATTTGGCTGTATTAGGGTCATTAACATCTTTCTCTATTTCCTACTTCATGATGAGAAAATAAAAGTTTGTCTTACAGGCATTCTTATAGAAGGTCTGCAAATTCCTTAATAGAAAACCTATATATCAGCTGCTGTCACTTTCCTGACTTGAAGAGCAGTAAGAATATTTTTCTTGAACACACTGGCTCCATTTAAAATAATTTTTGAGACATTTCCTAATATGTTTGCATTCAGATGTCATCAGCCTTTTAAGGACTTAGCTATGTCTTTTTGTTAGGTCAGCAATTGAATTTACTGTTGTTGATGTGAATCTTGGTTACATTTTGTTCTCCTCCCTTGATGTTGATCTCTGAAAATGCATACTAGCTTTATAAAAGACTTCCAAGGTTTCTTCTTGTATTGTGACTATTTTTATTCACTTTCCTAGGCTTTTCCAATTCTATTTAGTATTGAAAATCCTCTAGGTGACATGAAAAATAAAATATAGGAGTTTTGTTATTGTATCTTTTTCAAAAGCCCTTGAGAACCTTGGACAAGATTTCACAGCTCTAACAAATCTTGCCATGTGTGACCATTAAAAAATACCTTCTTGTGCTTTCTCACCTTGAATGGCAGCAGTCACAAGCAAGTATCATGATGCTGGCTTTGTGTCAATCCTGCTAAATAAATTCTGCTGTGTGATGGCATAAAAACACCTCAAAGATTTATGGCAGAGCAGCCACAAGTTCCTTACTCATCTCATTTACTGCAGCTATTTCTTCCACTTTCTGGGTACAGCTTGTAGTCTTTCTGTCTAGTTAAACCCCAGTAACTACAGAACCGAGTCATGGAGTGACCAGAAACATGAACAGGGGCACTAATGCACTAATGGCTGGTAACATGGGACCCCTGAGAAATCACTGTGGAATATCATTTTGGCAAAGACCGTGAAAAAATACAGAAATTCCCTGAGATTTTATGAAGGGTGCATACATAATGCACATCATCATTCACTACATGTCTTATACTGAGAGCTGTCTCCCATCATGTTACAGAGGTCTAGGTTCTTCAATTAACAGTGAAGTACTGATGAACAAGTCTAAACTATGGATGGAAGAAGACTCTGGAAACTAAGTTCCCACAGAATATATTAACTTCTTATTACCTCATTCCAGTGAAGCCATCTTTAATTAGAAGAGCTATAGGATAAGAGAGGGAAGCAGTGCACAGAGATGTCTTATGAATTACTCACACAATAATAACTGAATTCACTTGATTTCTATTTAACTCTATTTAACTTCTATTTAACTCTGGAAATGACTGATTACACTTTGGTTTGTTTTTCTCAAATATCACCCAGTGAGCTGATAGATAAATACAACTTAACATGAAAAAATTCCCTAGGAAAAAAAAGATTTATTATTCCTTTTTTTGAAGGG
>JMFS01069518.1:0-39266 GCA_000699545.1 Podiceps cristatus | reverse complement strand
TCCACATCTCTCCACTTTAGAGAGAAGGATTCCAAGGCAAGATCTGCTAAACTGCTTCAGACAGATGTCTGTTGAATTCATTCTTTAGAATTTTTAAGTGAGAAATGTTTCCTAGCCTTTCTAGACAATTTGTGTATCTAACACAAATGCAAGTCAGTAACCTATTTCAAATACAGAGACGGGAACAGAATATGAACTGCTAAATACTGAAAGCTTTTTACCTATTCTAATAATTCCTACTGAAACTCCAGATTTCTGTATATTAAATCATGTTACAGTTTAATTTCAGTACTGAAGAATGCACATCAATGTATTTTGGAAGATTCCCTATTAGTGCCATGTAGGTTCACCGACTTAAGGTACCATGAATATTGTGAGACCTCATTCATTCTTGCATCATGGTTTATTTTTGGTCAATCACTTAATGAAAATTCACTCCCTTCTCCCCCGTAAAATTATTTGCTCTGGAGCTAACAACTTTGTCTTATCAGCACAATAGTAAATATCCTGTAACAAACGCCTTCTAGCTAGTCCTTTCTCTATTGTTCTAGGTTTTGCTGTATTATGACATTGGGGAACACCTCCTGTATGCAATCTCTATGACGTGTTTTCTAAGAGTGACTGACTACATCTGAATACATTCAATATGTAAACTCTGCATGCAAAACTCAAACAAGCCTCAGAGAAAACCATCTCCTCACCCAGCAGGCATATAACCTAGGACATCAGGTGACTACTTCATTACCTCAACCCAAACAGCAGCTCTGGCACTTCCTGCCTGACCACTGCAATGACAGTCTCAGCATCAAAGCACTGGAATCTAAAAAAAGAGCTCTCTACATAAATGGAGTCCATGAACCACAATTATTACATACTAAGGCAGAAAATTTAACAGCACATCACTGCTGTGTATAGTTCCGGCGTTCGTCTCCAAGGTATATAACAGCTTCATAATTGAACCTATGACTTTAAGCTCATGCATAGTTTTAAACTTCAAGATTGTAACCATTGTTCATTAGATATACCATATCCTTTCACAGGTCCTAAATCATACCACTTCTTTCTTTTCTGCCTGAATCACATAAAGATTACCAAAAAATAATTTTGCTTTGGAAACAAGAACAGGACCAGGAACTGTTTCTGCTCCATTTCACAAGTTTCAATAGAGTAGCAAAAATTTCTTCATTCCTTTTGTCTAGCTTTAAAATATCCTTTTTTTAGTTGCTCAATTACTTCAGTCTACTTGTTTTGTTTGATTGTCTGCTATATATTGCCATGTAATCACTTAGCCAAGTGAAGAATCCCCAGATCTACTTCATTGTGCTTTAAATTGCTTTTCTAAATTTATTTTTAAAGACTTTTCTTCAATTATTTATTAATAATCAGATTTGAAAACGCCATCCTAAAAACAGTATAAATCATTCACTCATTTACAAAGAACTTAAGATATTACTAGTTTTTTAAAATTCTTCACCAATATGCATCTCTATTTTCCCCATCCCAATATATTCTATTTTGTAGTTTAAATTACCCTTAATCAGGAATATTAAAATAGTTGCCCCTGTTTTAGTTTCCAAATTCTTGATACATTGTTCTATGCGCCGTAACGATCTGAACTTTACTCATCCCTTTGAAACTGGAAAACCAACAGTACCCGTACCCCTAACAGAAGACTAGATTGCCTGCAGGTTGCTGCATATGAAATAACTGACCCTTGAATAAGGAGTTCTTGGTTGGGGCTTTTTTTTTTTTTTTTTTTTATGAAAATCCATTTGCTTCACAGAAACTCTATAGGCAATAATTTACTTTAGGTTTTAGATCTGTAGTAATCACTTACGTAACACAGGCATACAGCATCTTTTAAAAGAAGGTAGATAACATTTAGATACACAACTCCTATTACTTATTCACAGTAAGTGAAACAGCTGGATTTTAGTTGTAGAACACATCAAATGAGCTCACTAACTTCTCTGTCAGGTTCAGCAATAGCAGAAGCAAATTTCAAGATCACATTTTTTTTTTCTGGAATTTGAAAAAAGAGCCCAGCATAAAGAGTTCAGTTTAAATTGCATTCCACAGTATGTGATTGCCTCAATTCTGGTTTTAGGAAGCACATCCTAGATTTACTGTAAGCAGTATCTGGCCCACTGATTAGAGTCACAAGGGAACCTACTGGTGCCTACTGTGGCTCTTTTTCCTGCATACTCAGCTGCTCCCACGGTAGCCTGAGGCTAGCAGTGCCTGGGGGGCTGCCCTTGTGCCACAGGCTGCCTGGAGATGAACAGGCTGTGTGGTTATCAGGCTGTAGCTCTTACAATACTGAAAGTTATGCTACTTCTAAATCTTCTCCCAGATCAAAATAACAAAAGCAAGTTTTTTGTCCCAATTCCTAATTTTTCTATATGCATACAAATAAAAATAGAAATATAGCTACAGAGAGAGATTCCAAACTGATTAGAAGTTTTGAATGCATCCCAATGAAGTCTTCCCCCACTGGTACTTCTGGTGCACTGTAACATTTATTATCATTTTGAACTGAATACCACAAGTCATAAATAAAAAAGCAAGCATTAATATATTCCCTTGAACTACAAGGTTCAGCATTGAACTACAACATCCTTGGTTGTTTGATAACATACAGGAATGCACAGAATTGCCACAGGAAACTTAATTGAAATAGAAGTTCCAGGTTTAGATTGCTACTTTAACAGTTGAAAAAGGTAGTGTACACCTTAATAAAATTTTGACAGATATACAGTATTTATAGTAGTCTGCATATTTTTTATGGCCTACCCATACTGATGTCTACTAGACCTCTTATTTGCTTTTAAAGATTACTGACACATTGTGCAGCAAAAATGATCAAGTGCTATAGAAATGATAGATTACAAATTGGTTTTTAATAAATCATAAATATGTCAATATGATTTGAGAGTTTCCAGCAGACATTCACTAAAAAGAAATTTTTCTATTTGTCTTACCCTACGACAAAAATCTGAATTGACATTGTACATACATACATTTGTGAAGTTACAGCTTTTGAAGGTACAAAATTTTTAATGAAATAAATGAGTAAAAGCTCTACATTTCATACTTGGACGCCACTGTAAATGAGAATGGACTGAATGTTTTACCTTTCTTTTTGCTACTGTCTTTTAAACTTTTCTTATGTAACCACTTACATGACTGCTCTGTCACTTTTGATGACTGGGGTATTTTATGTTAAGGACCAAGAGACCAATACCTCAACAGTTTTTACAATAGTAAGCCTAAACATTCACATGCAGTAGAGTAGAAACACGTAAAACAGATTGCAAATTGCAAGATTAACCATAAAATACAAACCAAGAAATCAAGAAGGCAGAGCCCTGAACCTTCTCTGAACTTCGCAGTTCGGGTCAATCACTTATTATCTAATGAACAGATTAGTTCAGGAATCAGGGAGTGTTTTTGAACTTAAAACACTTACTATTAACTACCGTTAATATAGAGAGTGAAGCAATTTTTCATATTATACTGTTAGTGTGTTTTCTATCTGTAACATACACCATAATCAGGCAGCATTTACTGACAAATCCTGCTTCTAAAACTGTATTTACATTTTGATAACAAAATAATGAATGTGAAAACTACAGACACTTTCATTTTTATCTGAAGTAAGCCAAACATATGGTAAAAAGCATTACCAAATAGTTAAGTTACAAATAATGATATTGAGCAAAAGAAAAAAAAAGAAAAAAAAATTATTTCTGAAAGAACTACTAAAAAAAAAAAAAGATAAATTTATCAGGGAAGACTACAAGTTAAAAATAAAAATAAATTCTACGTGCTAAACACGTTAGGAATCAAAGTTAAGTTCTTTCTGCCCTAGATACATAGGAGTGACATTGTAAAGGCTATCAAAGATAGCCTATCTGAATACATTTGGCTGGCTAAGAAAGAAAAATGAATTTTCTGCTTGCCAGTTCTGAGATAATCACAGTACAAAATACTCTGTTTGGGTGCCTTATCATAATCAAAGTACGATTTTCATGTCATATCAAAGGTAGCCTAATCCTGCCACACTCAAATCAACAGTCATTTTGATACCAATACAAAGTACCAGAAGGGGCTCTGACAGAGCAGAACGATCATACCTGCACATACTATCTCCAGTCAGCTAAAAAGCCTAAATACTTACTTGGACTTCAAAATTCATATTCTCCAGAAATTTCTGGTTCATTGTCTCTGCAAATTTGTTGATGGCTCTCAAGAACACCCTAGAAATGAAAAGCAATGATACAGATAAATGAATGGGAATCTATTCCAACCATATGTGTTATTGATGGAAACACATTTAAAAACTGAATACACTAAGTTCACACATACATGAACACAGCAGATGACATTCTGTACAATGGCATGTTATTTATAGTCTGTTATACATAAAAAAAGATTTAAGCACATGATTGTCAAAAAGTTTCTTGATCTGTGTTGAAAACTTCAGACAGTATAATTTCTTTTCCTCTGCTGCACACTGCATTGCATTCTAGAGAAAACAGAAAGAGCAATTCTTTCAAACACAATTTTACTTTCTATATGACAAAACCGAATAATTTACAAGGGTGTTATTGCATCCTTCTCATAGGTTTGACAGCTGAAAGAGTTCTTGTACTTATTAATTAGGAGTTGCCACTGCATTTTCCCAATTAAAAGATACTATATGCAGCTTTTTGGTTTTCTCACAGGTGGTGAGGGGAGGATAACAGCTCTGCTCAACTTCTTCCTCAGGCTGATTATAAAAACACATTCAAAGCTGAGTTAATGCACAGTTATTTCTTCCGAGATGAAGAGTGTGAACTTCATCCTTCTAGCTTGAAAAGCAGCACCTATTTGTGCTCATTATTAATGCAGCAAAATTAAGTCACATCTCTAAAGCTAATTTCTTTATTTAACTTTACAGCTCAGTACCTTTGTAAAACAAAAATCAATTGTATCTCTAAATATTTATCAAGTTTATTTAAATAATTAAGTTTCATCCAATTTACAACTTTGAAAACAAGTGATCCATTTCCCTCTGCTTCATAAGTAAAATTTTTAAAAGCTTTAAGTTGAAATATTTCTAGAGCAAACACCCTGGGGGCAAATATACCGTAACCTGAAAGAGGTGAACGCAAGGAAAAAGACAGTCCTAACTGTTCAAATATGACGACTGACCAACAACTAGCTACTACCAATCAGGAAAAAGACCTTACAGTTATAACAGACAGGTCCACAAAACCCCCACCATCTTAGTGTTTAGCAGCAGCAGAAAAAGCAATAATTCAATAATTATAATTATCATCAAAAGATTAAGAGACCACAGGATATCGATGTGTTACTGTCAAAGGAATGTTGTCTCCTTATGTTGGATTCTGTGTGCTGTTCTGCTCTCCAATCTCAAAAAGATAAACAAATACAGAAAGAAAAAGAGAGAAGAAAATAAGCAAATATATGTGAAAGAAACGACCAATCACATGTATTGGATTGTGCCTGAGACCTGGTTTCTTTAGTCAGGGGACACTACATGACTGAGGAGGGATACAGTAGAATCCATAAAATCGAAAGTACCATGGAGATGAGAGACTTACTGTTCCCTGTTTCTCAAACAAGCATTGCAGAGCGCAGAACAACATCAGAATGTGCATTCAGAATAAGCAAAACAGTGCAACTCATTCCTACAGGATGCTGTGAATGCCTGAATTTTACACTGGCTCAAAAGTGGTTAGACACATCAAAGACAAAAGTGAAGGGAGGGCTGCAAAATATCATTGGTCACTGGGGGCTGGGAGAACACAGTCAACACTGTTATTTCTTGCCAGCTCTGTTGTTATATTGTTCCCTAGGCAGCCGTTTATGAGCCTCTACCAGAAACAGAAAAGTCAGGGAAATGAATTTTAATCTCACCACCAAAAATAAAACCAAACCCAAAAAAACACAAAAACAAAACAAAACAAAACAACCACAAGGCCTAAATGCAGTTTTTAATGAGGGATGTAAAGCAAAAGTTCAGCTTTTGGCAGGCTTGTGACAGGGAATACTATTTAACCAGTAAGCAACTGTCCAAAGAAGTGCACTGCTTCATTAGGGCAACAACTTGGCTGGATGGATTGAAATCCTCTGTTATGATTATGGTTTTCCGTGAGGAAAAAATTCTTTGTGAATACCTAAAGAATATTTTCTTTCCATCCATGTAACATTCTTCTGTAACGTTGATGTGATCAAGGAAATAAAGTAATTTACACATGGTATTACATCTTGGTGTTTTTTGATTTTGTTTTTTGGGGGGGGTTTGTTTGGTTGGGTTTTTTTGTTGTTTTGTTTTGTTTTTAAAATATAATCAGAGGGACACTACAGTTTTAACTACTACAGCAGTGGTGGCATTGGAAGGTAACAGACTTCTAGGGGTGCTGTGTTGCTCTACTGCATCATCCCACGCATTCAGGCAAGCCTCCTTCCAGCTATCTAGGGCATGGTCTGATCTAACACTAGCTCAGCTTATCTTGCCAGCTGAATTAAGGGTCTGATCTGTGAAATGCTGAGCATCATCAAATCACTTCAAGTTCAAGAAACATAATTTTGGTCAATGCTGTTCTTGCAGACTATCATCACTCTCCTAAACAAACGCTGTATAATCACAGAATTGCCCTGTGTATCCACAGCAATGTTAACCTATGTTGGTCTGAACAGGCTATTGTACTTTCTGTTTAGCCTTTTATGGGATCAAATCTTATTCTGGAAAATGCTTTTTACTCTGCAAGCTGTCACACACTACCCACAAGAAAACAAACACATTTTTCCCTAATGCTTCACTCATGTGGGTACATTTATCTCAATACAACTGCCTGATGCTTGACACCAATGGTTTAAGATATTGGGGAAAAAAGAAAAGGGGGGGGATTCTAAAAAGAATGGTCTACTTTACACAGCACAAAAAAGAAAAAAAAATACACAGCTAGGCAGAATCACAGACACCCACGTGTTACTCTGTCTGTCAACAACCCCATTACTCTTCTGAGTAGGAGTTTTGGGTCAAGGCCTTTTTAGCGTCACATCTTTTCTGTAGAGCTCTATTGCTCTAGATTCTCCTCTGATTTACAAAGCATATTTCTTGCCAACTCACATCATCAAGTTTTCAGCTCCAGCTGCTCTGAGAGTAGCATTTCCCTTCACTCAAAGTCTTTTGTTCGGTTGAGAGGGGGATGTCCTTCATTTCTGAGACTTTTTTATTTCCCAGTTTCTGTGTACTTACACACTACTCCAGCTCTTACATCACCCAAATATCCTGTTTGTGCAGAATCTGGTATAGTGCTGATCATTTGTCTTACATTAAAACCCCCCACACTTTTAAGGTACTTTTTTAGCACAGAAATATCATGCAAGATACAGTAGAAATAATCATAACTTAGACACTCATTAAATTTATTCATGCAAATCTATTTCTTAATATGGGCATCTAATATATTTCTTGTGTGTCATATTTTAATTTTTTGTGAAGAGCTAGTGGTTTAAGGTTAGCCATACATTAAAAGCCCCAAGGGCACTTAAGAAACACTGAGGTACTTAATGTCCAGTAAAAATTACTGATAATATTAGAAATATTTACAGGATTCTATACAATATAATTATATGCAAGTTATCTTCTGTGAATATCCCTTTCATTGTCACAGATATTTTTATCTGACATACTGGAATGACACATTTGCAGGATGCATGTAATACTTCCAGGCTGTCAAGTTCCAAATATTTTCATGCATTTGTATTTTGCCTAAAGGATGTATCTATTTCTGTCATTGGAAGTCACTTAGGCAGTACATTTGAATTCTATTCCTGGCTCCTGCCAATGCCATGCTGTCCTACCTCAGTGATTTCATTTCTATATGCCTCAGTCTCCCCTTTCACCAAAGCCAGGTATTAATTAACTAGCCAGAAGCACAAACCAAAACAGATCTTATAAAACACTTTCAGATTTTGATGAAAACAAGAGAAAAAAAGTTTTGATTATTACTGACAGCATATTCCTATTTAAAGTATTTAAGTCCCTCTCCTTGGATGAATGTTTAAGTCATTTGATTGGAGAAGTCATCATTCCTACATCATTATTCATAATACCAGTTATCAGTTATAAACGACACAATGGAGAAGGTACAGCTAGACATAAGATGATAAACAAGTGTGCCCTAGAACAGCTCAGAAAAACAATATGTGCTGACTTCAGAAGTTAATGAAAAAATTACCAGAAGGGATTATCTTATCACAGCGTAATATAGCTTAATTTGTCTTGCTTCTATAACAATCATTGGAGCTCACCTTTTCTTTGAATTTGGGGATTGCTGCTCAGTTTTGCTTTGCAAGTTTAGACTGATCTAGACTGACCAAAGGACAGGGTCTTGATTTCTCATACAGATAACATCATTAGGCGTTTTCTCCATTTAATCTTCTCCCCTTGTCACATTTTCCTTTAATCTTAATCATCACATAAGGCTACAAATATGTTCTTTCAGGTGTTTAATCATAACAACTTTTCTACAGTTACTTAATATGGAACTAATTTCTCATCAGTTTAAAATAATTGTGATCTAAAATTGTTGAAATTCCTTTACCCACAGTAATTTCCATAATATTTCCTGAATTTATGGGGATCAATGCTTCTAATTTACTGTTCATACCAATCTCTTTGGCCTGAAGGTTTATGGAAGATCTTCAAAGGCCAAAGTCTCTGGACTTAATCTGGGTATAAAAAGACAAAGTTTTGTTTTAGGACAGCAACAGAATCACCATGGTTCTACTCCTGCTATTTCTTTGACTGTTCTAAATTTCCTGCTGCTTCAACTTCACTTTGTTGTATTTTCAGAGGAATTTCTTGGGCATTTTGGCATTGAAAGAAAGCCCAATGAATAGAATCCTGTGCAACTGCACTTAGTTGCAAATACCTAGATGTATGTTCTAAACAAGGATTGAATAGTACTGTAAGTAACATATATAAATGAATTAATACAGACAAAGCTGAAAATTTGTAAGTCATCCAAAGATAAAAATTAGATTTCCAACTGATTCCCTCTCAAGCAAAATAAAACAGGGTGGTTGAGATGGAGCAAAGAAATAATTTTGTATTCATAAACAACATACTGTTAATCAAAGTAAGATTTCAAGGCTATTCCTTAGAAGATGATTACTCTCTGTTTAACAGTAAAATAGGCCTGCACGTTGTCCTTGCTTTTGAAGTGTAAATAGGTGATAAACCTAAAATACAGATCTGGAACTCCAAGTTATTTTTGGCAAACAAGTTAGAAGTAGTGCATCAGCTCCTTGCAGCATAAAACAAGAGACGAGTACAGTAAAAAACAAACAAAACCAAACCCCACCAAACCCAAACCAAAACAACCAACCAAACCGCCTCCCCCCAAAAGCCCCAACCCCTTAAATTTGCTTTGCAAAAGCTGTCTTTTTTCTCATTTAGTTTCATACACAGGTCACTTCTGGGTCCACAAGATTATTTGAGGAAAGGTGCCCAAATCAAGTACAGAATTATAAACCTTCTGAAAATCATGAATTGGCCTTTCCTCAGACTCTTACAGATGAATTCTTTTAAAGTCGTGCTCCAACAGCAGTAAGATGTTCTTCAAAGTCTTTTCAAGTTCACAAGACTCTCAAATTGGGGAATTCACTGCCTCAACTTTGAGATGAGTAATCCAGATATGGAGGTGAAGGCTGAATTAATTCACTTGGGTATTTATGAACATCAATTCAAACTCATGTTTGCTAGGTCTTCTAAAGCTGTGATTACACTGATGTAATGACAAGTGCAAAAAATTAATCAAGTACAAACTTCTACTGGATAATCAGACAGAAAAATAGAGATAAGCTTTAAAAGAATATTTCTTGTGTTGTGAAAGTTAAACTGAAAGAAACCATTAAAATTCTGGAATTTTTTTTTTTTTTTTTTTTTTAAAAATCACATCTGAAAACCAATGGAAAATTTTTAAAACTCAAAACTTCTTCCCAGAAACCCTAAGTGCCTTTCCTTCAGAGAATTTGGTCCACAAATTAAAGTCAGAAGGAGTTACACTAACTTCAGTTTGGCAGGTGTTTTTTTTTAATCCTTAAAGGCTGATGAATCAGCACTGTCATCTCTGAATCTTCTACTTGAGCAGATGAGGAATATGAGGAGAGCTCTTACAAAGCCTGAGAGATGTATTTACTATTATTTTGAAGAACTCTTCTGAGTTCTGATAGACATGGTCTTGCCAGTAAGCCAATTATATGAAATCTGGAATAAAGAATAGCAGAGCTGAATTAATGCTCCCATATAGTTTATGTTGACTTGTTAGTAGCATCCTCATAAAATGGTTTGCAGAAGACATCTGGTAGGTATTTTTAACATGAAGCAAACTCAAAGGAAAAGCAGCTAAAGCAAACTGATTCTCTTGTAGGCTTCTGTCATCTTTCCTCTTCCTCCTTGTGTGCAAAGCTAGTAGGTGGCATGTTAAATAAAGAGGAGACTAGCAAAGTGGGTCAGACCCACCCAATCCCCAATGCTGACCATTGTCAATGACTGAAATGGTGATCAGCAACTATAAACTAAACCTGGAAGATCTAAAATACACAGAAGAGAGACATACACATTTACTATTTCAGCGATCAAAACACAGCAGCAGGAGAAAGGCAAAGAAAACAGGTGAAAAGATAATAGCAAAAATCTTTACAAAGCAACAGCAGAAATTATTTCCTAATAATGTGGCAAGCTATCACTGATTTAGAAATGAAGGACAATGCAAGACGGAAACACTATTTAAAAAACTTGTAGCTACATGAAATCTAGTTATTAAGAGCACAATAATGGCAACACTTAGGAAGCAATCCACTTCCATGGTAACTGGAAAAATATAGCCAGTGGTACAAAGAAAGTAGCATAATGTAATCATATTTCTCCCTTCTGACAACTCGGTATCACTACAGACTGAGGAATAATTTTCAGATTCAATTCTAATGATAAAGCAACTGCCATTTTCCTAAATTCTTTTTCAATGTACAGCAAAAGAGTCTATCCATACATGGTCAGAAAATAACTGTTATCTAGCTTCTCTTGTCTCAATTATAAATTGTTATGTATGATTAATTTTCTTTACTAGTACTGTTTGAAAATTTACCTTGAATAGCTATGTCAAGCATACAAAAATAATACCTGCTATAACATATCAGATTTAATTTGACAGCAGTACAAAAGCAACACCTAGAGAAAGACAAGAATGAGCAATTGCTTTGATGCTATACAATCGAAGTCCCCATTTGAGATCTCCTGACTTTGCCAACAGTCTCTTTGTATGTAGCTTTTCCTTCAGCATCTCCTTAAAGCATGTTTTAAAAACTGCTTATCCCCCAATTAGGAATCAGAATACATTTTCAAAAGTGCATATTAGGCACACATTTATGCCAAACTCTTTTGAAAATGTGATGTTTAGCACACTTAAGAAACTTCAGAACTTGAAAACTAAGCATACAAAAATCTGCCATAATGGACTCTGATATAGGTAACAGTTTGAAAGGTATTTTCAGTAATTTTCCTTATATTTCCTTATATAAAGTGAGAATCTTCTCACTTCATTCTACTCTGCTTTTTTATGCATTGCAGCTAATTGTTTCCAGAGTAGTACTACACTGAATTAAAAAAAAAAATAAATAAAATCACATAGTGTCTTTGGTGCTAGATCAACTCTGGGAATAAGATACAAAGCTGAAACCCAGCTAGTATACATGAATGTAATGACTTAGCACTGTTATATCTGGATGTCATACACTAATAAAAACTCTCATGGCCTTCACTTTTGAAGGAAGTTTGACTTGATATTGTGAAATTACTTCTCCATTCTTCCACTGATGATTTTTTTCCACCCGTTGACACTAATTTATCTTTACTGTAATATTTGTAGATATCATTTAGTCTTCATGTCTATATAAGAATGGTGCAGAGGGGATACTTTAGAAATATCCATGAAAGAATGCTTACCAGGGATTATTTTGAAAAATACTTTCACATGTCAAAGGATTAAAATTGAAGAATTACATGCAACTAGTGTACAGCACTGCATAATGCTATCTCAGACTTTTTTTTATTTTTTTAATAGCTCTGTATTTTATTCATAACCTCACCATAAAACTTTAAAGGCAAAAAGTAGTATTTGGGCTTTGTTTTTTCTTTCCCCCTGTTACATAAGTTTTCTGTATTAGAAATCACTTCTCTATACCTGCATTACGTTTTAACCTGGTATGTGTACTTTTGATTTTTCAGATATTCTTATTGAAAATATTTAGCAAGTGAATAACTTTGTCTAGAAAGCAATTCCTTTACTTTTAGGGAAGCCTAGCTTTTTCTGAAGTTAAGAATGCAATCTGTAATTGCAGGTACAACTGTGCATCTGCCTCTTGTCTAATTGCTGCTCACCTGAGCTTACTACTATACAGCCGAAACTGTATCAATACAGAAGAAGTTGAATTGAATCAGCAGATTATGACTTTTAAAAAGATCATAATGGAGCAAATACATAAAACACCAGCAGGGTTATTTTGTGATGTTGCTGTTTTAAAAAAATAATCTAACTGTTCAAAATAATGTTAAATATAAGAAAACTGTATATATTTAATTTCCTGAAAAGCTCCTAAGATATGAAGTGCTGGCCAAAGTTACTTATCAGAAAGGTGAACACAGAAAGATTGCTCACTAGCATTTAGAACACCTGATGAAAATTATGAATACTGAATTTGCATTTTCAGTCTTTTCGGTATAAACATATTTAGAACAATTTATGTGGGTAACTTCTTCATTATTTTTTTACTCATTTACACATATGTTTTACTGAGTAGAAAGTACTACTCACTGTCTTGATCCCCAAATATTTTACTGAAATCAAATACCTGAAAACAAACAAAAAATATCTTAACATGCCACATAGCAAAGAACCTTAGAGACTTCTATACACTAGTCAAAGTTGTATCCAGAAAAATAACCTTTTATTTTATTGACTTTCTGAAAGCATCAAACTAAGGAGTTGTTCTTCTGTGTTGAGTTGTTCTCTCTCCTGAAGACTTCGCTTTTAGTTTGAGAGACCTCATGCTCTAGAAGCAGAAGCTTCCTAGCAGTTGATACCAAGAAAGATGAGATACTCTGCAGTGGGAGCAGGAACAGAGTATGTCACAGCACGTTTTCTCTCTGCTTTTTAGGTAAAAGACTAAATGACCACAGTCAAAAACGTAACAGGCATCCGTTGTGTACCACAACCATGGTAGGCAGTAGCCTATCTTGCTGAGCGGGTGATCTGCTGCAGTAAGCACACATCAAGTGTTTAGATTCTTGGTAAAGAGACAATTTCAGAACACGGGTAACAAAGAGCAACAGGCAGAATTAGTGCAGAATAAGCACCTTGTAGTATTTGGTGCTACAAAGATGCAAGTGACAGAAAACCAGGGTTACATCAGGCACAACCAGACTCAAACACCTACAGATGGCAGAGACGTTTCTCCACTAGGCTTATAACTGACAGCAAAGCATTAAACGACTCAGTCAGACATATCAGCCATGGCTGGAAGTGTAACTCTCCGTGGAAGTAAATTTAAAACCCACAGTGAAACAATTTCCTCTTCTCTTTATCTGCCTTATCCTAGGACTAATCTTATGCCATTTACCCTACTACAATGAGTGACTTCTGCAAGGACTGGGAAAGATAACTATTGAAACAGTTACCTAGATTTAATGGAAAGGAGATACAAATCTGAGAATACTGAGACTCTCTACCAAATACCTCAGCAAGAAAAACAATAAATAAATAAATAATTACAATGTCCTTTGCCTCTGAAAGGGACTTTATATTAACAGGGAAATTGCATTTCAGCAAGGACATTTTTAGTCTCATAGCAAAAACAAACTGTCCAAGGACACATCTTATTACTATACATGACTAAAGCAATGACTGAACAGTACAAACTCTTTGAACTTGTTCTAATACTTCATTTACCCTTTTGTGCATGTGTGCATAAAGGAATATTTTCATTAGACATTTATACTTGTTGCTTAAAATACTTTTTCATATATTAAAAATACAGAGTTCTGCAATATGCCATAACCCTATGTGTAAATGCGTTCTGACCCCATGAAAATTCAAGCCCTTAAAAAAACCCAACTGCATTTCTGTCAAGTATGCTTCGGCCAGTCAAAAGTTGCCAGAGGAGAATAAGATCAAAGAAAGGAATTACTTGTAAAAACAGATCAGCCTTCTAAATTCTGCCTTATTCGGGCAAAATAAACTGCAACGCTGTCATCCAACCTTAGTTATGTAAATGAATCTTAACTCCCAATACATCTTTGAAAAACAGGAGTAAAACTACTTGCATTTTTTTTCTGTTAGGAGTAAATAAATAAATTCCCCCTTTTGTTCTCTGTAAAACAAATAATAAACCAGGCAATGTTCTAAGCAAACTGTTAAAGCATAACTGGGTAGAAAAAATCTGTTTCTTCTACATTTCCTAGGAGAGCAGAACCACTTCATATTAATAATCAAAGAATTCAAGTTAAGGAGGACTTTCCCCCCTATTTTCACAATTAAAATGCTATTCTTGATTTTAAATTCCCCTCACAATTGTTATAAATTGAACACCATATCATAGCACCAGCTGGAGTAAAGGATAACACGTATTCCTATCAACTGAATTTGTGTATTTTGTGTAAGTCTAAGTCAGATCCATTAGTATCTGTGAATAGTCACCACACCCAATGACATTAATACATATATAATATTTCTAAATAAAATATATTTAATGAATTTCCTAATAAATATTTCTAAAACATGAAAATATGACAAGCTTTCATTCCCACCAACAGATATGTGGAGGACTGAGAAGCATTTCTAATACTTGAATTGATTTGGGTTTTGGTTTGTGGTTTTGGTTTTTTGTTTTTTTAGTTTTTCTTTTCACTCTTCCAACTTGAGGCATCCTACAATTCTATGAAATGTAGTGAGTTGGTGGTAGCAACCAATATTTAAGCTTCTTGCTTGAAAAAGGTATGTTTCCTTACTTCCTATTCAGTTTCCCTTCTCTCACAAAGTATTATAGATACCATACTTGAATAGCACACTTAAATTGTGACTACAGCTGTTCAGGTTTTCTCTTCAGAAAAATTAAAAGAAAAAGCAGTCCAACAGCCACTGAATTGATGTGCGCTAGTTACTTAAAGATTGGGACTGCAATTTTAAAAATACCATGTCTTCATAAAGCACAAAGCAGCATTTCATCGAGTTTCACAGGACAATACTGTAAGCAGCTACTTGTTCTATTTAAAGGTAGAGTTGTTCAGAAACACGTATGTATAGTGTGGAAAACATGTTTTTCAGAAGTCATGTTTAACAGAGCCATTCACAGATGATCTATGGGGAAAAAAAAAAAAAAAGCCAAAACAGGTCTGGAATCCCTACTGCCCCTTTCTTAAAAAGAAATCTCTACAGTCCCTTGCTAGGTGATGAACAGTCTATATGTCATTTTGCGGGTTGGCCAGAACCTAATGATACCAACAGAACCTACAGCTCCTGGCAGTCTGAGAATGGTGAGGTACTTGGGGATGCAGGTGGCACTGATTTGAAGCCATAATGAGATCTTTGCTGAATTAATAATCCTGCTACAACATGTGAGCTCCATGAGAACCAAGACTTGAGGGTGCTACAAAGCAGTTCATCAGCAAATAAGCCTCTATTTTTAGTATGTATAATGAAAGAAAATTGGCAACATTTCCAGCTGTTTTGGCAAATACCTGCAGCAATAAACCTTTCAAGTTAGGCTTAAAAAGGGCTGGGGAACACTTCACCTGACAGATGTCTGAAAGCACTCAGATACACAGGTAATAAAAACATATTTTAGAAAAAGCCTAACTACTGGTGTTAGAAAATACCCCACAGTGTTATCTCACAGGAGTTTTTCAGCGAACAGGATCTGACCTTGAAATGTACTGGTGAAAAACCGTTTCCTTTTATTTTCAAATACCTAATTATAGCATCCACAAGGTTCAAAAAACAACTCAAATGGACACACACAAACAATGGAAGTGCTTACACTAAGCCACTTTAGACTGGACACCAACCAAAACTGATTCCAGGTACAAATAATGACAAGGATTAAGTACTTTCAAACTCCATCTGAGTAACTACCATTTCAAGGCCAGAGAAACAGAAGGAAGGGATGTGAATACTTCCCTTTAGTGGCTAACCTCCCTAACCATTTATTTTAGTCAGTGAATCTCAGTCCCTGTTCACTTCATGTTGACAATAAGGAATAGCAATTTCCTAGGAGGAATTATGTGCCTCTAAATTAAAATTATGAACTGCTGAGAGATAAGCAGACTATATGGTATTACCTAAAACAGCAAAGCATTTCACCACAAATGTCATGTACCTAGGAATTACTGCTTTTAATAAGCTAATAGCCAATAGTCTAAGTACCCTACGTGGAAGAAAGTGCACATACAAGCAGTAGCAACCAGCAAGAAGTGTTCAGTAAGCAACCTTCATTAGAACAAAAGTTAATTAAACCTACCATGGAGGATAACAAAAATCACTCTGCTATTATATCCTCATGACCTCATTGAGGACTTTGCTATTTCCCAGAGTGTTCTGCCCCATCTACATACACACAAAAAAAATGTTCTTCCCATCTTGCTGGTAATAGCAGAAGGAAAAAAAAAATAGAAACAAAAGTAGTTCATTCCCCTTTTTGATTCTCAGTTGCTAACAGAATACTCCCAGTCCAGTGGGACTAGTACACACGGCCTCTGCCTCCTTCAAGTGGGCTTTGGGAACCAGAACATGCTTTGAGAGCAAACAGCATGGCATTTATAAAAGTGATTTAAAGTAATTTGAGTTAAATCATTTCATCCTGATACAGGCAAAGCTTTACTAAGTAAGTTCAGTCAATTAACCTTCTACTCTCATTCTTTCAAATGTTCCTATCACAGTTTCTCCTGGACATGAATGTGTCCATTCTCCCCTCCTTTGGATGAGGGTGTTTCACTTCCCACATGGCTTGTGCTCGCTCGCTCTCTCTCTCAAAAAAAAAAAAAAAAAATTAAAAATTGCAAAATTCCCCAGGACCTTATAAGCCATTCCCTCATTCTTTTCCCCCTTATCAATGCCAAACATCTAACATTTAGTAGAACTTTCCTTAGTATCATACATGCACTGTCTGTCTTTACTCATGTATGAGAGTAATTAGAGTGTCCTGCTCATTAGGAACACCTTTTACCCACAAGCAGGGTCAAACTTACAATTCTAGTTATGCTCTTCTCTTTCCTCTGCCCCTAAAGTGAATGTACTCTGATTTTACATTTCTCTACTGCAGTATATCCTACAGCAAAATTCCCCCAATGCCCATTTTCCCCACTAGGCACAAAATACAAGAGATCATCCAGGGGAAGCTGTCAGACTTTGCTAAATGCCCGTAGGGAAGAACCACTGACTGCACTCTGCCATTGGCCAGGTGCCACAACAGACTTGCCTTACACCCTGTAACTAATATTTCTGCAAATTCAGAAAGGGGAAACTCTTAAGGTAAAATACCTCCTTCAGGGCGTAAAAAGTCCTGCATAGAGCCTCCTGCTCAGAACAGGTGAATTAAGAATGCAAAACCTTAGCTGCACTAACATTTTTTGCTTTGTGGGGGTTTTTTGTTGTTGATTTTGGGGGGGGGCTTTTAAAAAAATTTTTATGTTCTTCTCATTGTTATTGTAAGAGACCCTAGCCTGATCCCTTGTGACTTCTTCTCTGCTACTTCTCTGGTTTGGAGTAAAGCATGTTAATAAGACAAATCTAGAAATCCAAGTTATTCTTCAATTTATTTCAGAGAACACCTGAGCCCTCAACCTCTTCCCCCCCCCCAAATTTCTATAAAGACTGGTAACAAAAATCCCTCCTCCAATTGTTAATATAAAATTAAGACATGAAATTAAGATCAATAACTCATTTCCTTATGTAATCTTGGGAACAGCAACATAATCTGAGTACAAACAGTGCCAAGTCAATTCAGGTAAGCAATGTGTTCACAGAAGCACTGTTAAATAGCTTCTATACATTTGGGGGGTTAATGCTGACTTTTTTCTTTAAATATTCGTCTTGTCCAATGCAGGATAAGGTTTAGAGCAAAGCAGCCTGTCTGGACCCAATTGTGCCACAAAGTTCAGAGTCATTAGGAGGCATTACCAAAACATGCAGACGAATTTCTATTGTCAGTAACTGAGGCAGTATAGATACCACCAGGCCAACCTCCAAGCCCCAAAAGCATATTCTTTGAAGAAGGACTGATACTTCCCTCACTGATAGTTTTTAAGAGTAATCCTTGTTACATTAAAAATAATTGCAAATTGCAGCAGCAGCAACGTAAGAATGTGCAGTGAATTAGATTTTACCTTTTTAGGCCAAAGACTGGCTCAAAAAGACAAACAAGTGGGATGAAACTACTATCATTTACAAAATCTTACCTGGAATGAACACATCCACCAGCATATCTGTATCTGCCCATCTCAGAAGAGAGGTTAGTGATCTCTGAGCATGAACATTCATCTACTTGAGTGACAGAAAGTGAGGTTTAGGCACCTGAGGCCTCATTGCCATTGTCATTACCCACTAGAAATACGATCCTCACTTTGAATCATGGAATACAAAAAAGAATACCCTTCAATTTAACATCATTCCATTCAAAATCTAGATGAAAAGGTATCCAATATCAAAATTTGGCATCATAACGCTGTAAATTTTCTTAGCAAATCTTTTTGTCAAGATCAAACACTTCCAGGACATCATCATCAACTTTATTAGGTTTATTACCTGTTCTCTCCTTTTCAATAATATAAAAGTGGAAGAGTAAAATTACATAAATATAAATAAAACAGCATCTCTATACTTCTACATTATTCAGAACCTATGCATCTTTGAGACTTAAACCTTAAGACTAGTCTCTCTGTGACTTCCAGAAGACTCAATGTTACTGCCATTTCTACAAAACTAAGATGATGACAGCACAGGTGATCAAACCTACCAGAAGTCCAACTTCCAACAGAAGACTTGCTCAAAAAAAAAAAAAAAAAAAGGCAAGCATATTCACTTCATAATCTAATCCAGCATATAAACTCAAAGTGTATCTTTGAGAACAAGAAGCAAGAATTCAGCCCTGAAGCTAACGTCCAAATGAACAAAAAAAAAGTAAATGATTTTTCCCCCAAATCCATATCCCTTTCAGTGAGATTTTTAGCCATAATTTCCACTAAGTATGAAGAAGAACAAATCCAGCAAACAGAAAAAAAATTATCCACAAGGTAAAGTGGTCACACGCTCACAGCTACTTTTTTGTTCAATTTCTTCTACATATACAGATGTTTGTAAAACCTCTACACGTTCAAATTTTGAGGAAACTCTTCCTCACCTACAAGTTCCACAAAACAAATTGAACAAATTGAACCAACTTTGTTTAGAGCAGCCATGTGTTCTACTTTGCATTCAGTCCAACTCTCCCTTGCTTTCCTCTGTTACAGACTAGAGACACAGAAAGAAAAAACTACCTCAGAATGCCTGGGAACAATTAGTAGGAAATAAATCCTCACATAGCCCATCTTGTACCCTATGTACTAACATTTTCTTGTTGCCAAAAACATTCATTTTTAACTGATGTCCATAATAAACAACAAAATTCAGACTTCCAGGGAAGAACATTTCCTTGCTCTTCAAACAGACAGTATTTCAAAGAATCTGAAAGAATCCATCTGTGATATGCAGGCCAAAGGCAGCTGTCTAAAACCATTTCCAACAGTGGAGGTGCACAAAGATCACTTTTCTTCACAATTCAGTATCACATGATATGGAAATGATAAATTGAAAGAAGTTTGTGGCAGCAAAATCTATATGATGTCAAATTCCACTTAGGTACTTGGAATCCTAACACGAAGACAACAGTGCTCCTGTGGCTTGATGCAGATCAAGTAATACTTTGTTTATCCCACCGTCATTTATGGTGACACCAAACCAGACAGATTATAGCTATGGATAAAGGTGTGCAATCTGTATGGTGTATGCTCACAAGCTATTTCCTTCAGTCAATTTTATAATACAAGAGTACTCAAAGATATCGTATTAATAGCAAGCGCTCATAGAGCAAACAATAGGCAGCATGATAAATTTGATTACATAATTTTTTGCTTAGATGCGATCCTGATCTACAGAGGCAATATACCTGAGTTTGAAGTAGTACATCATGATGAAACCTCAAATGATCTGTAGTATAGCAATACATTTCCTCAATGCTATGAGCTACAGTAAGCACCGTGGATCCAACATCCTTCTACAGAAAGTGCCTTGTGCTCAAAGACTGTCTTTGTCGTCAGACCTTTTAGCAATCCAAGCAACGATACTGGTTTAGAAAGAAAATTGTGTTTGATAATTCTTGCATCACAATGAACTTCTTGACATATTAGTGAGGACATTTTAACCCTGTGCAGAAATTGTACATTTTAGATTCAACAGGCCTTTAACAGCTTGGCTTCTGTTGACTGTTTATGAACATAGACAACAACTATATACTTGCACTTCACTGTTAAATACGTTTTTTTTTCCTGTCCTTTGTAAGTGGACTAAAGCACAGGCAGCTAGCTATTTAATGTATTGTCAGTAAATTATTTCAGATGATGACCTCCTTGGCATTCATCAGAGTGGAATGATATAATCATCTTACACTGCACAACAAAACTTTTTGTAAGATATGAAACGAATTCTCTTTTCACAAGCACATGGAACATGAGCACTGATCCTCCAGCCCCATTTTACCTGTTCTGCACCATGCTCATGGCTATCCAGTCTGAAGGGTAAACATTCTTTCCAATGAGGTCTTTGAACATTATGAATGTTTCCATCAAGAAGTCCTAGAAGAACAAAATACTGCAAGTCTGTGACTGTACAACGCAAAGTTTAAGTGTTTCTGCTGTGATTAAAGAACTGAGATGGAGACGTCCACTTTGTTTCCAGTGAAGCCAATGGAAAACTTCCTGGTGATATCAGTAATCCCATTCAAAATTGGAACTGAAGATAAGCCATAAATGAACAGAAAGGAGGTTATAGTACTTTGGAGTAAAGCTGTTGAATTTTTTGTTAATCAGCAAAACAGTCTCACTATGCATAAAGAATTAACAGATTTGAAAAATACAGGATTCTTAGTCCATTTAGTTCAAATTTAGTATTCTAAATTAAAAATTGAAGGCACTGACAGGAAGTTTTCAAACAAAATACACACTACTAAAACTCCTAGGACCAAGTACTCAATCTGCTTAGAAGCTGAAATTATGTTAAAATACTGTGGGATTTTCAGGTAAAATAAAGCACACGAAGAATTTCAAAAGCTACCCAAGATCTGATCTGTTAGCATTTTAGTTATGGCACCACTCTGATTTTAAGAAAGGAAGGAATCTGGGCAAATTTTGCCAACTGAAAATATTAAGTCCATGGGCAAATTGTAGATGGTGTAATCAAAACCTTTGCCAATACCCAGACTTATTTCAGAGATATGTCAGGAGTACAAAAGGACAGACATAGGACTATTGAAACCTTCTAGAACATAGTTGCCACTGATAGAAACGAGAATATACCCCAAGTATCATTAAATTATGCCAGAAACAACCGGCATAAAATGATACATTGCAAGAACAAGACATCTCCTGCGTTTAGCATACAACATTATCTGGACCAGGAGTAGACTCAATAGTGAAAATGAAAAATGGAAACGTATCACCATGTGAGAAATGGGAAGGAAGCATTCAATTAGTTGAGGGTTGGTTTTGTTGTTGTTTTGTTGTGTTGGGGGTTTTTTTGGTTGTTTTTTGTTTGTTTGTTTTTTGTTTTGGGTTGTTTGTTTGTTTGTTCCACCCACCACCACCACCATGTGCCCCCCCCCCCTCCTCCTCAGAACAGTTTCCTATTACTTATTCTTGACTATTATATTCCTACCTTCATGCTAGGGTTAACAACAGTGACATTTATGTCTTTCCAATTTTTTTATTACAATATTGTCCAAGGACACCATTAGAAGAGGGAGGCGACACAATGCCACAGAGGCAGAAAATGTACAGAAACAGATTTCATTCTAGGAAGAACCAGACAAGATACTCCAAAACAATACTACTGATTTTTCACAGGTAATAAAATATTTAGAATTATTTATCACCTCCATGACTATTTTATACTCACCACTAGCTCTGAACTTGTTTGAAAAGTTTCAATGTAAAGCGAATAATGCTGGTTGTTCATCTGATTTAAGATCGCTGTCATGCATGCCACAAAATGACTCTGAAATAAAATCAGAGAGAAATCATCACAAGCAGATTACTTAAGATACTGGATTGCATTCTTCCTAAATTTGAAGTACTCCAAATGCCTAATAAGTCCTTTTATGTATGTAAGAGCAAAAAATATTCAAGCTTTTGTAAGCCCAGATGAAAGAAACATACTAAGAACTCAAAAAGGACATTTCAAAAGCTACCCTGGCAAGAGGTAGGCTCTGGTGAGAAAGTTGCTGCATTTATGAAACGCCACATAGAAACACACATCGTGACAAGAAAACTTCATACATAAAGTCAACTCTGTATTACTTTAAGACTCTTAAAAGCCATATGATGATGCCTAGGATTCTTCCACTAGGAATACATAGGAAGAAAATATATTAGCATCAAAATTTTCTAATCATTCTAGAAACACAGGCTATTCACAGGAAGAAATGTTGCAAGAAAGGATATTTTACATTCTGCAGGCATTTAAGTAGCTATTACAGAGGTCTGTAAAACTTCTATAGAATACTATTACTTTCATCTCTCAAAACTTCTTTCAATCTTCCTCTAAAGGAAATATTTTCTTTTTCTCAATTCCTAAAGCAGAAAAGCTGAAAGATATAAAATTACTTATAATCCTAGTTTTTCACTGTAATTTACTGAAAGTCACAAAGGCATTTATCTCTCAAGCAATAATAGTGAGCTTAATGATTTGCAGTTTTTCTTTAAGACAGCAAAGAATCCTCCTTACTGATACCTTATAATTTGTTGAAGTTTTATTCTTTCTTTTAAATGTGAACCTGCCTTAAATGATTTGATTTTATTAAAATAAAAAACTATAAAATAGATGAGCATGCAGAATAATTTCCTAGATTTACTTGGATCTTTCCATCATACTGGTTTAGATTCGGTACAAGGGACTCTCCAGCCCCTCTGACCAGAATTTAATTTCCACCTGGCACTGATCAGATTCTCTGTTTAACTCTGATTCACTTTATACCTCTGTTACATCAGAAAGGCAAGAAGGCACATATCACACACTGATACTTTTATCAGCTGCAGTTTGTCGTACCCAACCATTTTGTCTACCACTTAGAGAAGGGAAACCTTCTTTAACTTCAGGTTATGGCCACTAGAGGTCTTTTACTTTCATATGTTAGCTGCTGTTCAGTTCGTGCTGCCTTTTTTTTTTTATTTATTTATTCCTACGTGAGCAGACCCAGCACACTTCTTGCATATAAACAGTGAAAATTATAATACAAAGGACCCATTATCCCTTCTTTCGGAGTAACATTAGTGCTAATGAGAGGCTTGCCTACTTTTAAGGCTAAGACGACATTTTCTGAGGTAAACCAAAAGCTTTCAGGTAAGGAATCGTGTTCTCGGGTACCGATGCTCTTCTAAAAAGAAATGCTGGTTTTCCTGCTGTAGCAGTTCACTTTTACAGTTATGGATCAGACAAATCTTTTCTGTCATGTTAAATGTATAGCTGAAAGTAATAATGAATTGCAAAGGATGCAGTAATGAAAGTGTATGGGGGTTTTTCTTCTGATGTCTTGATTTTGAAAAAAAAAAATTACTGACAGAAGTTAGAGAATTGTACATGAAAGAAAGCTTGTATTTTTAGTAGTTAAACATTTGCCACAGAATATATTTCTATACACATGTTAAATAATCATTTCTTGAAATAAGCAGCCTTTCTTCACAAACATTGAATACATGCATTATGTTGCTTAAAGGCATAAAGACTTTAAGAAGGTTATTGCTTTTGTTGAAACTAACTTCTAAAATGTGTCTAGCTATATCTGTGATTATGGTACAGCATGAATGCCTATTCTTAGTAACTGTGTATGGTGATTTTAAAATTAATAGATTATATGCCTTGATTACTGAAAAGAGGCATAAGAAAAGATCACATATTGCTGGCCAATCCCTTGCACCAAACCTGTCAAATTCATATCGGTGAGACAATGATATATAAAAAAGTAAGCAACGGTAAAACCAGTTTGCTACAAAAACTTCGTCCATCATTTCCATGTAACTGTAAAGCAGGAAAACACACAAATACTGTTTGATATTTAATAATTTTCTTGCCAGCAACCTCAACTACTAGAAATTAACTGTTAGCTCTTTTGTAGGTTAAAAGCTTGCCCGTCCCTCCTAATTCCCAAACACCAGCATAAAGATTCACTTCTCAAATGCAGCCTCAGACCTTTGAAGTACTCATGCACTCTCAGCATCTCCATTCTCACTGGTAAAACTTAAGTGTAGTGCAGGACTATAAAGAGCTGTGATCAAATCTGCAAATATCTCTATGTATTCACTTCAATTCTCCTATGCTGTTTAACGAAAATGTGCAAACAGCATGAACTGCTTGAAAATACAGTAAGTTCTGCACAAGAACCATCTTTTATATTTTGAAGGCAGACTGCATGATCACTAGATGGACAAAAAAAATTCAGAATCAAGCACCACCTACAAACACAAATCTAACGTTAATGATTCAAAAATTTAATTAAGTCAAACATTGTACATAAGGATTGAATAGTATAAAAAGAGGTGGTGACAGACAGGTGAAGTTCTTCAGATAGAATCCTAACAAGTCATTTCAGCTGTGCTTAGGCTTGTTAGGATTTACCCTGTGAGTTAAAGCAGAAAAGGTTGATTAGAACTAGGTCAAATATATAAAAGTAAACACTTGACTGATGAGAGAATAACAGAAAAATTAATAGAAATAACTCTGAATATGCTGCACTACTAAAAAGAGATCTAATAAACTGTATGTTTTCCAACTTAAAAACATTCATTTCCTTTTAAGTGTAAAAGGACCCGGAACAGAAATAGCACTGAATTCTAATTTTTGAATTAACCAGTTGGCTGACAGTCTTTCAAAAAATGGGTAAAGAAATAAGAAAATGGATAGTATGAACATTACACTTCTATCAGGAGCAGGAACACAAGTAAATAGGTAGTCAAATGAAAATGAGACAGAGGAGAAAATGTCTCAGGCAACATTCAAACTTCCTGTCCACTCAAAAAAAGCATAATTAATATAAAATTTAAATGAACTATAATGCTGGCCGGCTTTAGCATAAACACTGCAGAACAGTGGCTAAGGTAAAGGAAAAGCTGTTTTGGTTGAGTATATACAAAATACATCAAAAGGGAACATAGATGTATTCTGTAAAACAAACAGGGCTTTCTAAGGTCAAGGGAAAAGAAAGTGGAATCTTTTCCACTGTTGTTAAAGTGTATATTAGCTGTGGATGCAACATATACAGGAAAAGAAATGTCTGAAAAACATTAGGGTCATATGAGTAAGATGACAAACTTCAACACCTAGCAACTAAATCCCAGCATACTTTATAATAGCAGATGGTGACAGGTTGCCATAGTAACTTCAAATAATACTAGCACCACAAGAATAAATAAAGCAAATGCACTTGAAAAACAAACAGCAACAGAAATAAAGTAGAAAGAAGCTACACTTAGATCCTAATCTAGTAAAAGTATTTCAGTGGCTGTATGGTAGGTAACCTTCATGCAGGTGCACTTCTGGAAGGACTAAGGAGGATTTATTTCATGTAGGAACTTACGTATCTTTGATCCTCACTAAAAGAGTGTTTTACCAACATAGAGCTTGTGTGTAAATACATAATCACATGTGCATCATTAAAAAGCAGACAAAACAGAAACATGAATAATTCCTAATAATTTAAAGACTTCTACAGGCCAAAGATAATACAGTTATTTTTATATCCCTTTTTCAAAGAATATTAGAGGATATTAACCCTCACAATTAATTTAAGAGGGCTCCTTTACATACCACCATCCTCACAATTTGTAACCCTATATTCACTAATAATGGTTCGCATGTAATAAATGCAGTTTTCTGTATTGGCCAAAGATTGGATTTAATTCTGAACACCCTTTCAGGTTAAGCCAGAAGTTTCAAAACTCACTGTATGTTAGTGACAGTAATTGTAAAAATGGTGCACATAAAAAGGGTGACCAAGAATTTTTACAGGCCAAACAGTTCTCTCTTTTTGTTCAGAAACAAGTGCAAAAATCTTTCTGGAGGAAAAGTTATAAATACGTGATATTTAAAGTAGTTAAAGAAAAGCTAACTGACTGTTTCAACCTACTGTTAAAAATCATCAATATTTATGTTGTAGCACAAGCATATAACTGAGGTGGTCTCCCAATATACTGACTTAACAGAATTATTGAGTCATCACATCTGTTTAGTGTCATGAGCTCAAGAGCACCATAATTACCAGAAAATGCCATGAAGAACCACAGGGGTTTGAAGTCACAGTTCTTCAGAACACTACACTAAACCTTGAGAACTGTGGCATATGTAGAGGGTAGCACAAACATCTTTATCATATTATGCAAACTCTAAACAGCAGCACTCTGAAATGCAAAAATAAGCAGAATTTGAAGTGAGCTGCTAATGTAGTTTGTTTCTTCTCCAGAAATAGATGTCACTGTCAATGCATGTGCTGTCCTAAACCGTACTGCTTCTAGATGTAAAAGTGCAAAAATGTAAACATTAGAATAGGCTGCTACGCAACAACCTAGAGTATTCATCAGATGCGTAGACTACCGGTGAAGTGGGAAATAGCTCCTAATCCAGGGACTTGCTGTAGCTTGTCAATGAGTGCACCTTACTAATAATTAATTTAGAATAATAGATTCATCTGCTTTTAGTAAGTCTGAGTTTTTAATTCTCCATTTATATGTTCATATAGTTCATTGGTTCTGTCTTCCTGTCTTTTATAGCTGACTGAAAAACAGCTTAGGTATCCTGTTTCCACATCTTACTGACAGCTTTTGGTTTCTGACTGAAAACATGCAGGGCTGACTTAGCTTGTTCTACTGTTGTTTTTACATTCATGTCATTTAGCCAAAAGGATATGCAACTGTAAAACCAGCAGACTACAAGATGGAAAAATAGTGGAAAATTTTGTAACACAATGAAATAGTAATAGCAGCCGCTCTGTAAGATTTAAAGATATGTTATAAATTAGACAGTCAATGCAACTTCAACATTATTTCCTTTAAGACTTTCTCAGACAAAATCAGTAAGAAAATGGTTTTATGGTATGTCATAAAAGTAGCATGATTTTTTCAGAATATATCCTTTGCCATTTATTTTTATTTATTTATTTTAAAAATTTGTGTTGATTTCCCAGCAGTATTCCAAAAAGAAAATTTTTCATTCTCTGCAGTGTTTTTGCTGCTGCTGGGTTTTGTTGTTTGGTTAGTTTTGCACCATAAATCCACTCCAGAATTTCTACTACCAACTCTGGCTAGGATGAACACTCTACTGTAATTGATTTAACTGACGCTCAAGTCTGTGCTCAAATGCAGTTGCGTAATTTACTACTTTCCTAGCATATTAACATTGTGCTTATCTTCCAGGTGTATGTACAAATAAATTCTGGATAATATTATTTAGCATTAAGTGAGAAGGCAATCATTTGGAATGAGTAATCATTGTGTGAAAACTGAACTAGCTTGCCCAGAGCACAGCTACCAAAAAGATCAGCTGTTTCACCTCCTCACTTAGCCACTTCTGACCAATCCCAATCTCAGCTCCACTGAATCAGATGAAATCTTCCAGCCTTGCCTTCAGGGATCTACAGAGCTTCATGCTGCATCTCTTCCTTCCTGCTCTGCAATCCACTAATTGCTACACCGCAATTATTTTAGCTAGTTTCCAGGCTGGTCTCACAAAAGAAAATTCCTGCCCTGGTACATAAGATATCCACTGAGAATTCCAAGTATCCTAGTGCTGTCAGGCTGCTTATTTCACTGCTTTCTTATTCAAACTGCTATTCCTTTTCCCTGTTGCCACTAAAACAGATGGTCAGTCAAGTTGGTGAAGCATGGCTTGTCCTGCCAAGTGTCCCAGTACACTCATTCCCTTGTTAAAGATGATGCAGTCAGTATTCCATAGAAACAAAGAAAGTGCACACACAAAATACAAGCAAAGAATAAGATTAAAAATATTATCCCTTGTTTATTTACTGTAGTAAATCTTGGCCAGTCTCTTACATTTAGAAGGACTGAAAACCAAACTGGGAACTTGAAGGAAGTTGATACAGTGGGGATGAGCTGGAGCTAGCCCCCTGCCCAGAGATATAATTCTTGGCAGAAAAAGCCCAGGGCAGATTACCAACTACATAGGACTACAAAACAAACCGCATTGGCTGCAAGGGAGATCAACAACTAGGTTGAAAAGGGTAGAACTGAGCACCTTCATTAAAGTGCAGTAACATCTTTTATTTCTAAGCCATATATTTTAAATTTACACATATTGTGAAGATGAATGTCTTAAATGCTGATTCACTTCCTTAAAACTAAACAGAGCCACCTCCTGTATTCCCAGAAGTAAGGCACCCTTTAATTGATTTTGTTCTTTTTCAGCTGCACTCACTGAAGACAGAAAAATTAAATTAAATTTCAACTACACGATCAGAGATAAGACTAATACAATATATTTGTGAATGGTTAAAACAAAGCTTTATAATAATAGTTCTGCTTAAAACTGCTGGTAGTCATATAGCTCCAGCAACATCCCTCTTGCTTTTGATCTTACAAAGAAAACAAGGCACAATATAATTTTCCAACAATTCATGTCCATTATGCTAACAAATCCATCAACTGCCTATATTTAATAGCAAAATCTGTAAGGAATCCACCAATACATTTTATTGTAAATTATGTAAGTTTTTATTATTTCTTTTTGAGCGATAGCACAGCTGCATTTGAGCTTCCACAAACAGAATGTTTTTTGTCACCGGGCCATCAAAATCTCACTAAATCCCGAAGATACTAATAGAAAAACCTTTAACACTGCTTAATACCAGACATTCCCATTGAAGAATAAATATTGGTTTTGTCAAAGTATGTGCAATCCAGTACTGAAACATCTGCAAACACAATATGCAGCCATCTCTTAGGCTGAGATTAAAATCAGCAATGCCTTACCTGGTTGATAACCCTTTTGCTAGTTTGGAGCCTGCCCTTCTACTGAGGCATAGCAATGTAAGCCATAAAATACAAATTGCTGAGAAGTTAAAATTAATTTATTTTAAATCATGATTCCTTTTTGTAGCCACTGTAACAACCAGATAAACTTTTATGTGAGGTGCCTGGTACTTTTTCCTGATAATTTAAATGTATACTAATGCAGTTTCAATTGTAGTTTGTCCCCTTCCACATTGAGAGCATTGTATTGGTCCTCTGATAATTTGTTTAATTTTGTAGAAAAACCCAATAAAACCAGGCTGGAAATGATAAGAGTTAATAAGCTACTGTTGTATTTATAGCTTCTTCTAAAGAACAGTAATTTCTCTTTACCTCCATATTTTAAAATTATTTTGACTACTGTTCTTGTGGGTTGAAAGTTGACTAACTATGGTCTATTCTGGTCTGTGGAGGTGGTGAAGGGTAGACAAAAAACATGCTCAGCATACCCTGCACATCCATGTTGAGGAAAGCTGGAAGAACTTTTAACACTTTCCTTTAAAGCAATCTTTCACACTTCTACACAAATGTTTATTCAAGGACCTAGATAATGAATATATGAAGGGGCACCATAAAAATCCCAAATCATCCTGAATCTTTCACAAGGATCCTCAAGATTCTGGTGACAAAGGAGTTGAAATAAATGGAGATGTAGAGGTAATGTTAAGTCCATTGTTTACCAACATTGCCCTGGCAAAGGGACTCTCACTAAAATAATGTTGATCTCTGCTTTTTCACAGCTACAGTAAAAGAAAACAGAAGAATTGAAATAGATTCAAGCATGCCTATACACAAGAGCTCCAATATAGATATTAATTTATGCACAGTTTAAAAAGAATTCATACTATATCAACAGAAAATGATTTAAAATGCATCCAGTCTGCATAAATGGGGAATTTTCCATCAAGGAAGGAAGATGTACCAACATAAATCTTGGTTAGTGTAACACAGCATGCATACAAATATTTTGTATGATTTTCTAACTATGTAACTCGTACACGGGATAAAATACTATACTGCTTTTAAAGCTAACTAGGCTGTGGAAAGGTGTTATATGAACTTCATGTTGTTCTGTCAAGTTGCTACACACTGATGAAAGCAGGGACAAAGTGCACAGAAATCATATTTGCCTTTTAAAGTAAAACCAAAGGAGTAACTAGCAATTGTTGGAATAGTTTTAGTTTATATCTGAAATATGAAAAATATTTAAATTGTATCAGTAGTGGTTTGTTCATATTGGGTTTTTAATGTCTATGTAATAGTGGACTCCAGTTTTAAACATAAGTCTTGTAGTGTGGTTTGCAGAGTAACTGGCTAAAAAAAAGATTTTAAAAAAAAGTCTAAGAGTTTTTCATATCAAATCATGGGCAAGCTGCTTAATAGAAACCACAGGGAATACTCGGTGAAAGGACAAAACCCCATGGGAAAGCATGTATATACACGGAAGGATAAATCTTCAAAAATTACAGAATGACCTGCTAATGGGTGTTCTGCAAACTACTGCCAAATAAGCATCTTCTCAGGTGTGGCTTTTTTTAAGGAGTGCCACTACTAAGATGTCCCAGTTGATTTAGTTTCAGCTATAACATGACAAAGACAAAAAATCCTGAAACTGTGATAATACAGAAAGTTAGCAAAATAGCATTGTCTGCACCAATCATTTAAGCCCATGCTAATCTCTTTTGGGGGGATTGTGTCATACTAACACATTCTACCTGAGCTCTGGCAGAATAAGGAATATTCTTTTAATAACTCTTTGCACCTGCCCATTGAGAGCTGAATTTATTATGTACTTACTAGAAAACTAGGATGAAGATAGGAGTAGAAATTTGTTTGAATAACTGAACTTAGGGAATATTTTACCTCTTGGTTTTTCTTCCATTTTTAAAATGAGGAAAAGAGAAACTAGTTACAAGCCTTTTAAAGGGAAGGTCATTAGTACAGGAGATGAACAATGACATAATTACACAGTTAAGGGTAAATATGTAACCACATATATATATACACACTCTTGTACACTCATACATACACTCTTGTAGAAACACAGAGGAAAAAATATGTAGTAGTCACTGTGTTTCACAGCTAAAGGTTAATAAACTGCTGTGAATTTGAACAGAACATTATTTTTCTTAATACAAATGCCAATAAAAATGGATTATTTTTTTTTTAAAATAAGTTACTTATATTGACTGCAGTGTTTAGGAAACAAGCTTAGTTTGTATGTGCTCCGAATAGCTCTAAAACTGTCTGCTTGTGAAGCTTCCAAATCTGACTGCTGAAGCTGCTCTCTGAAGCTGGAACAGCAATTTTGCCAATGAAGAGAGCACGTGGAATTCCAGGAAGCCCCCGCTTATGCTGCATCAGTAGCATCAGGGTTTTGAGGGTATTTTTTGGGTTTTGTTTTGGTTTTTTGGTTTGTTTTGTGTTTGGTTTTTTGTTGTTGTTGGTTTTTCTTTTTTTTTTTTTTTTTTTGGTAACACAAGTATGCTCAAAGGCAACGCCTCTGATACCTTGGGATCAAATCCTCCTGACAACAAATGATATCCTCATTCTGAAATTCATCTCAAAACCAAACTCAACCCCAACCTCAAACATTAATCCTCCTCAGAAGATTATAGATATAACAGCACTGTGTTACAACAGGTCTTCCCAAACAAAAAACTGATTTTCAAACTTCTCCCAGCATTTTTGCAAACATGAACATTAAAATATTTTGTGGTGCCACGTCATCTGCCCATATCAACTCCTTCAGAGGATGACAACTATATGCCAAAAGGACACTTGTTTCTTTCTGTTGCTTTACTGTCAAAATATTCAGGGCTATTTGCAGCAATTTATTTTTCCTAATCACTAAACTGGGATTTCATCTAAATCGATTGTCTTGCTAACCAAACCAGGGTGCTAACACCTCCTCCTGAACCTAGAAAACAGAGAAATAATGAGTGTAGATACATGTCAGGAAACTGCATTTCTAGCAGAAAACAAACAAAATCAGAATCACACTGGTATACGTGGAGATCAATGAGTAAGAGTGCCAGAGAAATGGCATATACAAAAAATATAATTTGTTATGCCTCTGATATTTATTGTATGTGTCTCCTAAACAGTCTTATTTTTATTAGTCAATGCAATACGGAATGTGTGGGAGCATCAGCATATATCTAACAATATATACAGAAAAGAAGATTATGATTAGAACTATTGCAACCTACACATCCACTAATTACATTTCTATATTAACGCTGTTAGATTTGATAGCAGTTTCAGAACTATACTGCTGAAACTGTTCATAAAAGATTATTAGGTCACAGTATCTAGAGTCATCCTTATACCACTCCATTGAAATAATACAAAAGGATCTGTTTATGAAGTAATTTTTTTTTTTCATTTTAATTTAGTAATGAATATATACACAATCACATCTATAGAACTGAAGGACAGAACAAGCATTTGGTAGATGCTATACCATCACATATTCAAATTTTCAAGATACTTTAAGAGGACTAACCTCTTGATGACATCATTATGGTATGTTTTATAAACAAATTCTTTTCTCGTATGAGTTTGCATAAACCCATTGAGCTGAATGTCACATTACAGCTTCCTAAAGCTGTATCTCATGATCTACTGTGTCGCTCCTATTCAAACAAAGGTCCCTCAAAATTATGGTTGCAACCTCACAATATTAAGAGATTGGAAAGCTAGAGGTAATTCTCATGCTCTTATTTAACTTCAAAGGGGACTGAAATCAAATTTCCCATTTGGATCATAACCAATTTTCAAAGCATGTTTTATTAAGAAGAAAAAAAGTAGTTTGTTCTGCTCAGTTTTTATTTTAAAGGATACTGTTAATATTTTATAGCTTAAAACAGAACTACTAGACTGCAGAGCTTAGTGCTAGGAATTCAGTAACAGAGTATTTTTTCTTAAAAAAAAGAGGAAGACATCGCAAGATGTTACACAATCTTCCCCACAGAATTTCTTATATTTGGAAAACATGTTGCAAAAATGCATTTGCTACTATATCAAGGCTGTTTACCTTTTTTTAAAAAAAAAATAGTACTGTAGTCTTGCAAAATAAAAATTACTTATTTAATCTCTCCTTGGTACAATGTCCTGATCTCTGAGATTGCTAAATACAACAAACATTTAAATATTTAAATAATTTTAGCAGCTACTTACTAATCATTTGTAAAAAATACAAAGACAACAAGGAGTTTACAACCAAGCAAGAGAAGAAAGAATATCATATATACATATATAGACACCAAAGGAATAAAGCAATAGAGAGGGAGCAAATTTGAATTACAGGAATGGTAGCAAAGCTCCCTTATCCCTTCCAGATTACTACAAATATCTAAATGAAAGGGCTGCAATTAGAGAGCTCCAGGACATAAGGTTAGATTTAGCAGGTTGTGCAGCTCAAGTTGCAGATGTTCTGGAAGAACAGAGTAATCAAGCATGAAAACAGGAAACTAATAATATAGTCACCAGAATGTTGGAGTAAAGAAAAAGAACTTGCATTCTATAGAATTCAAGAACACGTTATTCAGGGTTTTACAGTACTGTGTAGCGAAGAGGTTCTTTGGTGGCAAAGAAACTGAAGAAATCAATGTGCAGGATATGGACAGTGGGCTGGCAGAGTAGTCTGGACTGGCCACTGTTAGCAGCTGGAAAAAAAACCAAACCCAGCCCTTGTTCCAATGCATTTCCCTGTTGCTGGTTCTTCCTCCTCTAGCACTGGTGTTTGCCCCACAGGTCTGGGGCACATCAGCATTTCAAGATGAGATAATGGAGGAAACAACCTAATGTGCAAACCTACATAGTATCATGGGGACATGCAAAGTGTATGAAAATAAGTCTGCAGTCTGATACCAGATAGAAAAGTCATAATTGTTGCACTGTAACTATGTGAATCCTATGGTTTTCTGGAAGCTATCAATGAAACAAGTAAAACTAGGAACAAAACCATCTCTATCAACATATGAAATTTAAAAAAAAAAAAAAAAAAGGATATTCCCACTGAACTAGGTCATTCCTATTATAGAAGGATATACATGCCTTTTGGCTGCCAGTTAGACAGTGCTATATTCCTGCCCTATAAGGCTTTTTCTGGGCTTATAGGAGCTGGGCTATTAGGAGAATAATATAGCAATATTGACAGATTACATACAGCAACATTTTTTTGGGTTCTATCAATTTTTTTTCCCCAAGTGTTGTGTGGGGTTGGGTTTTGTTTGTTTTTAACAAGACAAAAAACCAAAAGAAACTGAAATGCATATGTAATTATTTTTGCTAACACAATGTAAGATAATCCAAGCTTCTCTAATAGATTCTAGGTTGCCTGCCTTGCTCAATTTTGTGGCAAGGTAGTCATTGGTTTCTTGTTCGACTTTATCTGGAAAACACTGGAAAACTTGCATGCCCAGTCATGTCTGAAATGAGACCTAAAAACATGCCTACATGCTTTATGTTTTATCTATTTTCTTAATAATGCAGAAATACATTTCAAAATTTTCATTCAATCAGACTGCTACTTATCCAAGTCAGATCTGAAGCTAGTCCCAAGGAGATCTTTTACAATGAAATTGTTAAACCAGTACTACTTTGTGAAAATAACCTCACTGCAGAGCCACTAGGGGAACATACTGCTTGTACGACATCATAAAGAAAGGAAATAACTTCTATAAAATTACTGATGTCAGAACAACAGGCCCCAGGCGAATATCCCACAGATACAAAAAAGAAAACTGTCCTTTATTCCAGAGGCACTGAAGCAGGGTGGGCCATTTTACAGATTATGTAGCCACTGATGAGCAGAACTTGCTGTTTTCTTCTCCAACTTGCTAGAGATGTAAATCATGTAAAATGCTCAGTTCTGTAGGCCATTCTTCATTCTTATGCTTAGAAGAGCATCAGAAAGCATAGGGAAAGTGATTTTAAGGCAATATGCATTTACTTATATGATTAACTAACATTATTACTTTTTACGGATTTCATATATTTCACAACATATGAAGAACAGGATTGCCTATTAATTTGTAGACCCTACTACATGTATTTTATCTTCCTGTCTCCTTTAAAGTTTACTGCCTTCACTTGTGGAAAACTAAGTTCAGAATACAAGATTTATTTGAAGATACTTATCTCCATGCAGTTTTTGAGTTCTGCTTATTTCAATTTCCACATATAACTTCTGGACTTGTTCTAAATGCCAGCCTGAGTAAACACTGAGCAAAAAAATCCAGCACTGAATGACAATCAAGTGCTACATAGCTCAGGACAGTATAGATTCATTAGAGATGTCTATCAACAATTAGCTTCTCTGACTATCTAATAACAACTTTGCTAGCTAAAAATAAAATTAGAAGTTATACAAGTAATAAAATCAGTTACAAGATGAAGATATTAAGAAATATCCAATATGAGAAAAGTCAAAGAACCAGGCTTTTGTTTTGCCCTCGATGTCACTGGGACATTTGCTTATGTTGCCCAGAGAAGCGACATGCTGTTAATTTCTTCTGCAAGGTTTGGAGCCCTTGGTGTGTTCACAGATCTTACTCTTTCATTTAGTCACCACATCAGTAGATCATTAAAGGATGACCTACCATCCCTTGTGTTGTGTCATCTTAGAAACTCAACAAGATTAAGCATTGCCTTTCCCAAGAGGACAGCAAAATGCTTATCTACACTTCTGTGATTTTTTTTTTTTTTAAAAAAAAAAAAAAAAAAATTGTTGCAGCTTTGCTTTTTGGAGGCATTCCAGGACAGACTAAGCACAAGATCTAGTTGATTCTAAATGCCTCCAGCAGAAGACAGATAGATATATCGACATATGATATTTCAGTACGTTTGAGATCTCCCTCTCCTCTCCATCTCAATGCATACTAAAGTATCATCTCATCTTTTTCTGCAATTGTACTGGCTTCCTTTTAAATACCATATTGATTTTACTACCTCTACATGCACTAATATAATTTCATAATCCTACTGGTTCTATCCTCCTAAGATTATACAATTGCACAGAATTTGATTCATCCTCTGTTTCTATATGCATAGTTATGTATTGTCCAAAAGACCCACAGCTACTGAATCTCAGCCCTTAATTTCAGAACATTGTGACATCTCGATAAAAACTTCTAACTGCAGAGTCTCATTTTTTTTACATAGGCATTTTAAAGCTAATTTTAAGAGACACAATATATTATCAAGACCAGGAGCTGAATATACCAAGGCAATTAGTTCAGAGGTACTAGGATGATAGAAAAACTGTAAATTTAATTCTCCTAGTTTTTGTTTTTAACATGTCATCCTCAGCATTTCAGTCAAGGGAATTTGGGTTCCAGCTGAGTGTCCAGTCCCTGTGTAACTCAGACCTTTTCCAGCTTACTGCATTGACAAATAAACAGGCTTTGAGTAAAGAAGATAAGCATATTTTCTTTCTAAATACCAAGCAACAAGAGTTGGCTGATTTGGCTTTTTTTGTTTGGTTGGGTTTTTGTTGGGTTTGTGTTTTGGTTTGGTTTGCTTTTTTTTCTTTTTGCGTGTGTGTTTTTGTGTTTGCCTTTTTTTTAACACTCCATATCCCTACATTCCTAAGTACCAGTTAGTACTGAGACAATTTTAATAACCTGTCCTAAGTCAGCAATAATCATCAAAAAAGAATAAAATAATAGTATTTGAATAAATTGTGAAGAACAAATCATCCAGTTTGTCTTACCCCAGTAGGACCAGATATGACTGATTTGCTGTTTTGTTGCTTTGAAGAATGAACAATATTTAGCTATAAATACAATAAAATAATGCTACACATGGCAATAATGCTGTAACTTAGAATTGTTATCTCCTCTGTCAAAGAATGAGCTGTAGAGAAGCTTATGTTCAATGCCTAGGGCTCCTAACATTGGGAGTGGTGCAAAGCTTAGAGAGCAACTGTAGGGCTACATTATTTTTCAGGCTGCAAATAATTAACTGAAGTGGGCTTTTTTCTAATCGTCTCCTCACGAACAGCAAGGCTTTTGAAAAGCAACTTCTTTCTACCTTCAGAAAAGGTGGTCAGACAATAATGCTATAATTCATTTTTAAAGGCCCCGCATTATTATAATCTGTGCACCTCACAAGCAACATTGAACCACAAAGCATTAAAATATACAGAAGAGATCTATAAAATGACAGAATGAAGTCACAGAGAATTATGGATAACTTGGTGTATCAGACTGGAAACTTAACTGAAAAAGATTGCCTTCAGTATGCTCATGAAAGAAACTAAACCTGCAACCCTTCTCATGGATTGAAAGAGAAGTACTGCACAACAGACCAGGTGCAAGCAAACCAAAACATACCTGTGTTGTCACTTCCCATTATTTATTAGCAACACCAAGCTGTTGGGTTGTTAAATAGCTGGTCAGGCTACTAAATGATGTCATTTTAACAAATACTTCTAAGTCTTACAAATCTGAACTGTGATTTTCCCTAATGCCTACACTACAGACAACACAAAACAGATTTAAAATTTGCAAATGTAAAGCCAAAGAAAGAGAAAAAAAGCATGCCCGAAGACTTTTCTATCATGCAATCCTCAGGTATTTAATTAATACCCTCAAATACATGTCACTGAACTCTCCAACATCATCAGGTTAGTGTATTTTGAAGTAAAATGACTTATAGCAGGAACTTGTAATAAACAACGGTTTCTCTCTTGCTCTACTCTTCTCACCAGTCCCCCTCAAGAATGGATAATTCTGGCTCATGGTAGGTTGAGGATAGAATGAAACAGAATTCATACAGGAACTGAAACTATCAACCTTATTGACAATTATATCACTGCTTCATTTTGAAAACATTCAAAGAAAAGACAGGTCAATACATTAGACGGTCTTAGCAGACTACACTGCAGAAAGATAAAACCTGAGAAAAGATTCCTCTGATATTGAAAAGTAGCCAAGATCACAGTTGATATCAGATTTTTCTCAGAGGCGTTCCCAGCTCATTATATCTCAACCTACATTCTTCCTCCACCTGCAGCTTTTCGCACCAGAAGTAGGGACCTTATGGGAATTGTCATTCTCTGCATATATCCTGCCAAAGCCAATAAGCATCATTTCAGTCTCTCCAGCGGTTACTGTCAGCCAATTTCTTGTAACCTAGTCTCTAAACTGCCATAAGTCAATTCCCTCACACTGAAAATGTTTCTCAAAACAAGCAGTTGGGAAAGAGATACAGCAAGGTATATTCAGCTAAGTACACAAAATACATCTCAAGAGGATGAAATATACTGCCACTTGCATTTCTGATGTCGTTCACTGGCCTTAAGAAACACACGTAAAAAAGCCTCAAGATGCAGATTTCAAATTCCAGCCCTATTACCATGATGAGACCTGGCATAATCTTTCCACCCAGGTTTCAATATTTCCATAGGAAACACAGATGCCATGGCAGAATGTATTTCAGCAAGAACCTGGCATGGTTTCTTCTCTCACTGTCTCCCAGTAAGTCCAGAATGTTTGTGGTAGAAGTGAGAGTAACAGTTGACTCATTACATTCACTGAATACACCCACGTACTAAAGTGGCAACCCCCCTCCCCCCCCAAAAAAAAAATTAAGTTATGGAGATCCTGAAGAATCACAACTGAAAACAGGATGCTTACAAGGCATTACACACAACCACAGCACATCAGACTGCGAAGTATTTTTTGGACTCAGCTTTACTATGTCATTCTTCTTTCTCTGAAGTGATAAAGTAATTGAAAAAACAACACAGAAACCAACTGAAAGCAAAGGGGCTGCAGCAAGAACACTCAAAAGTTGTTTTCTGAAAGTAAATAAATACCGTAATGATGAAAACCACTCTGTCGTGGTTTAACCCCAAACGGTA
>JMFS01069511.1:0-10117 GCA_000699545.1 Podiceps cristatus | reverse complement strand
CTTTGCTGTCCTGGTACAGTGTTTTTATCTCCACCCGCGAGCTCTCCTCTCTCTCCGATTCTCCTCCTCACCCCACCGGGGAGGGGAGGGGTGAGCGAGCAGCTGCGTGATCCAGTTACCATTTGGGGTTAAACCACGACAGATGTTCCTCACTCCTCATGTGAATACCTTAGTGCACATGGGTTGTCCCTTAGGGCAGCAGGATGGGTATGAAAAGCCCCAAGCCGCTGCCTGTGAGAGCTTGGTTAAGGCTGGATGCAATCCAGAGGATGGGGAGGCTGTGAAGGCTGGTCCCTCGGTGAGCAATCCACAATGGATTATTGTGTGGGGCAGTACCAGAAAGGCTATAATCCCCTTGGTCTCTCTGACAAACCCACCATGGTCTTGCTTGGTCAATGCCTTGATTTGCACTTTTTCCTTACAACTTTTTATTTCTCCTCTGCCATATTAGGACTTCAGTATTAAAGTGGAATAACTGATACATTGCAAATTCAGTGTATGAAACTTCCCTGCCAAGTCCCACAAACAAAATTACAAGGTCTGATGAAATCCTATGCTTAGTAGTTATTAGATCTGTCAAATGAATCGTGCTTCTGGGGAATCAGATTTTGTTAGTATTTAAACATACATAACTGTAAATGCAGAAAAATAGTGTATCAGAAGAAAGGTTTACTGTCTAATGAATTTGGCCACATGATTTCTTCAATCTATCCTGTACACAGAACGTAGGAATAACACAAATGTAGCATGACACAGTTAACTATCATAGCCCATGCTAAGCCATTATATGACAATAATGATTTATAATTAATACTGACCATCTCTTGGGGAACAACGTCCTTTTTTGGATGATTTCCAAGTCATTCTTTGTGTCCCTAGGAACAGACTCACTGCAGTGTGTCACAAAGATTTCTTGCTTCTGAAGCAGGCAGGATAAAACAATGTAAAAAAAAAAAAAAAATTAAAGCATTTGATACAATGAAGCTTAGGACAGAATAATTTTGTAAAATTTACAAAGGAAAAAAGCATCTATTGAAATATTTTCCTGCAGTTGCTTTGATTGTTGAAGTCATTAATGGATTTTCCTTTTATCTGCTCTTATGTGTAAAACATAAATAAATGTATTACTGGGCGAATATAAACAGTGTAACCAAATTAAACAAAATTGTCAGTAATTACCATTGGATTTCTCTTCATTTGCAAATTCAGTACTAGCTTTGAAGAAGACGGAGACAAATCCTATTTGTACTATTTTTTAGGGGATAAAGCCCATTGCAAGAATCCCTTGTATAGCAGAGCTTCGGATGGAAGTGAGGAACACAGCCCAACTCTAATCCAATTCTGAATCCTGCTCCTGCAAATAATTGGGGAGTACTGGAAGCGTTCAGCCCTTTGGTGATATCTAGTGCCTAAGTCGACAGCCACGTTGTAATTTAAGCATGTGAAAAACCTCATTTCTTACAGTATATGCTGTATAGAATCGTCCGGCCAAACCTGCCCTGGATTATTGAAGTGGCAAAAGTCCATATTCTGCTACTTTTGCTAACTTTAAGTGGCACCCCATTTTAGAAATATCTCACTGGAGCCAATGAGGCTCTTAGGCATATCTCTGCTGGAAACTGTACATCCATACTCTACCTCTATAGACCAGATAGCTCCGTGTTCTGAGTATAAGCATGTAACTACCCACAGTCGTGAGGCAATGGCGCCTTGTCAGTTAATTTACTGTAGTGATGACATCTAGCTACTAGGGAATCTTTCATCTCTTTCCTGTGTTGTCTACTACAAGCAGGAACAGAATTTAGGACCCCAGATCTTTTAAAGTAAAAGAAAGAAATCCCCAAACCCCCACAAATGAAAATGTAAAGCAATTAAAAAAACCCAAAAAACAAAAAAAACCCAACCAAAAAAACCCAACCCTAATACATTTAACAGGCAACTGGATTATTTTTTCCTAGACTCATGGTATTGGAAATGCAACAGCTTTGAAGGAGGACATATAATACATCTGTGAGATTTCATCTCTTTAATTATATTCCCATTACACAACAGAAAGTGTCTTGGATTTTGGCTTTATGGCTTTTCTATTAAGCTTAACTCTGACTAGTAAATTCCCTTCTGCCACAAAATGTTCTCTGATGCTTGCTATCATAATAACTATCCTTACGTTGCTTGCTTCTGAGTGCATTATGTTTTAAAATCTGTTAACAAGAATGACCCTTCTTCTTCATATATTCATTAAACCCAAGAGACATAATCCATAAAGGGAATATTTGTTTCAAAGAAATTCAAAGTTCTGAAGTTTTTAACTTGCATTTTTTTTTTTTTTTTCATCTGATATCATTCTGGTATCTTCTTATTGGAAAAATAGTGTCAGGAGCCCTTGATGATGGAGCTTGTATTTCCGTTAATTCTTTATTGCCAGATAAATTATTGCCAGATCTTTTCAGTCACTGTATTAACTTGGTTAAATGTCTCCTTTGGGTCATTGTCCAGCAGTTTGTCCAACTCACTGAGCTGCTGGCAGGCTGAAGGACCCAGTGTCCGGAAGAGTACTCTAGCAGGGAAGATGATGAAATCATAGCATTTGTGGGATCACTTTTTTTTTTAAATTGAGAAACAGGTTTATGAAAAACAGTCACTGTGGATGCTTTTCCCTTAGAATACAAAGGACAAAACCCCTCAGTTTACTAAAATAATTTGTTTGGGTCTGACTAGTTGCTTCAAAGTCAGTTTTCCTTTGGGCACGAAGCTTCTGTTGACAAGAAGAACCACAGACTGCTGTGTTAGCGAGGGGTGGTGCAGTGTCCCTCCCACTCAGCAGGACCCGCAGAAGCTTCAGGTTATCTTCTTATTTGTATTTACTACACAACTAAAAGCTTCCTCGCCATCTAACTCTTCTCCGACCATGTTCTCACAAGTCTGCGTAATGAGATTAAAAAATAAAGCTTCAAAATGTAACCAGATAAATAAGACTTTGTAGTCCTCTTGGTGGTGGTGAAGTAGGTGGATGCAGCATCCTCAGCTCGGTCCCAGAAAAATCAGGAGAAGCTCCTGGTGCTTCAGATGGAGTCTCTCCTGGACACTACACAGCACCTTTAATTACAAATCTATTTTCTAAAAAAAAACCAAAAAATGATGCTAGAATAATGATATATCTAAGTTATATTTTTATATTGTTCTGATTTGTTCCAGACGAAACATATCAAATTTACAAGTGGAAAGGAAAGCTATCTCCTTTCTCAGTCCTAATGTATTAACTTGCCAATACTTGGCTCTATCAACTTGCTTAGAAGCTGAATGTCATTTTGGATTCTTTCTCTTGTTTTTCCAGTGTGTTGTGACCAGCAGGCCAGTTCTGCCACCAGAAATACTTGGCAATAAGATTCTCTTCAGTAGCTCTGCACGCAGAAAATGGATTCTGACATTGTACAAGAGAAATAAGAGAATCCATTTCACTTCCTCCGGTCTGCTTAGCTATGCAGAGCTAATAGGAGTCAAAAATAAGTCCCCAAGCCCCCACACAAACAAATCGATGTAAACACACACGGACCAAGGCTGCAGCAATAACGGCCTACACAGTTCTGCAGAATCCGATGGGAAGCTGCCCTGCCTCCGAAAGCGATGGGAGCCCGCGCCTAAGGCACAAGCAGTCTCTCCCTTACCCCCTTGCTGCTCCTCAAACCATGCTGTTGAATGTCTGGTCCACTCAGCAAGGCTGGATCTGACTTTTCCTGGAGAATTGGCCCACATTATGCATCAATCTTGGCACCCACACAGCCTGCAGTCTTTGCTGATTGCCAAAAAGCATGCAAATATTTCAGATACACTGGTGGGTCTGGGATATGAATAGCTGGCCAGTGGGAACAGTATGAGAACTTTATGGTCTTCCATAGCCCATCATAAACCAAGAATGATTTGCCACATGTAACTGAGCTGGTTTTGGATTTAAAATCCTAAGAAATCAAGCCTTCCAATCTATTTCAATTATATTTTTTTCTTTCCATTGCTCTGGGAGAAAGAAAAAAAAGCTTCATTCCAGCACAATAATAAAAAAAAAAAAAACAAAAAACAAAAAACAAAACAGAGGTTATCAAGAGGCACTTCAGGGATTGTTTGTGGTCTGTCAGGCAAACTTATGCAGCCCTAAAGTATACAGTCAGCACAGCACTGAAAATGGGTCATTCTGTATCTCTGTTGGGACAAGGAATTTAGCAGGTTAGTCAGATGGAGAGTTATGCAAACACGGTTAAAAAAGCAATGCTTTTGTAGACTGCTTCAAAAGTCAGATCCAAAATTTACAATTCATTCAAAAGCTGACCAGAGAGAGAGATGTGGAAAGAACATAGCTAAAAATTAAAACGTTGGAAGACAGATGGGATTTTCTCCAACAGCGTGACAAAGAACTGACGGTGAGAGTTGACTCTTGGTGGATTCTGCTGTATTATGCTCTCAAAGCCATTAAAAGAGCTGTTGAAAAATTAACCACCATGCAGGAGTTCAAGAAATCTCTCAACCATGTGTTTATTTTTCAGTCGTGACACAGCTTTATGCATGTAAGAGAAAGAAGTAACCTACCATTTGTTTAAAATAAGACTCTCCAGCAGCCCTATCTCTTATGTAGTCTAAAAATAGCAATATTGAAACGCTATCCATCCAGTTCTCTAACTGGACTTTTTCTAGCATATTTATGTGCAAGATGTGTCTTACAAGCCTGATGAGGAAAAAAGAGGCCGATCTTCCCCTCATAACTGTCAACTCTATGGGCAGGTTTATGGGGAACGCTATTGCTGCAGCGGGCAGATACAGCGGCATGGAAATCAACTGAGCTTCATCCTTCTGAATTTCTCCTGTTCCCTCTTTTTCTCCACCTCACCTTCTCATGGTCTCCCCCAGATTTCAGTACCCGCCTGTGTATCCTTCAGCTGTTCAACTCCTTACTCTTTTGCCATGTTGGCAGCTGGTAATTGCTAGTTCTGTTAGGTATGAACCATTTTTTTTTGGTGAAAGAAGGAGTAGCTCTTCCAGTCCACCATGAAATGACAGCAGAAACCTGTGTCAGCAAGGTTGGGCACTGCCTACCTGCCCTGCTTTCAGCCAGTAACGGTGTTTCCTCTGTTCCTCCTTATTTCCCTCAGTTCCTAATTCAACCATATGTTTGTGTTTTGTACATGCAAGTGGAGTTAGCAGGAGGCTTGCTGCTAACTTCAGTGGGATTGAAATTTAACCCGCTATCTACATTTCTGCTTGTAATATTAAGTGAAAGAACTGGAATTTCAGCGACACTTTTACAAAGAGAGATGCACACAGTTAAGATCACTTGGGTGAAATTCAAGCCTGTTGCAGTCAATGTGGTAGCTATTTTTTTCACTACGCCTCTGTTTAGCCCACACTTGAGAAGAAAACACACACAGACACTGAAGTATTATTTATTTAGAATAAACATCAGTTGAAGGAACTGAATGGTGGAAACTCTCTAATTGTTTGTATCTTTGGTCTCCACTACAAAAGCTGCCTCCAGAACGGCATAGCATAGAAATAATATTATTCCTTCAGTCTTTTTCGGATAGCAGCCTTCTCAGCAAACCCCTCAATCGTTTGGAAACACAGCCACAGCATATAATAGTACTATTTTGAGTATTGAGGAAAAGCATCTGCTGCGAGTACTAACCTTTGTTTATTACTGTGAAAAAACCACAGTAGCATGCCATGCAGATCTAATTTGAGAATTGCGTGTAATTTCTTTTGTTTCCACCCTGTTCAGACATTCTATGACTATTCATGTGTGTTTTGTTTTAAAGTGTTTATAAAACTGTTTACAAGGCTTTATTTAATTACTGTGTAGCAAGATACTAGATACCGGGACTGACTACCTTGGTTCCTCACCACCACGAGCTTGTTATAAGTACTTGAACTTCAGAAAATTCCAGTTGTTTCGGTGGTCTTTGCTGTGCAGACAATGCAGTGCATTCAGTTGCTCTTTAAACCCACTGATTTTTCTGCTTATTAGATTTTAGCACCACACTGAAGTTGGACCTAAATTTATTAAATTGGTAGTATTTATTGGGTTTTGTATCTTGCTTTTAAATGGTTTCCCTTTCTTTCTGAGGGAAAACAAGAAACAACAGGAATTAAAAGCCTCTGTAAGAACACAGAGGGAGATGGTGGCAGTCCTAGTAATACTACTTAAACCCCTTGGTGCTCAGTCTCATGCCACTGCCCTTGACTGTGCTGCCATTTGGCATCGCATGAAGGGAACCGCAGGTCCCCCCTCCTCTAAGCTGGGCTAGCGGTGCTGAGGATTTGCAGCCCTAGCTTTCAAGGGAAATTTTCCAGTAGGCACATGGGAGGATGATGGGCAGTAGATACGCAGTTTTATTTTAACACGCTCACAGAGGCCTAATATTCTGCTCCACGGTAATTTTCCTACGACATCCATTCGTTTCTATTTCTAAATGGTTGAAGTATTAATGTCCTTTCAATATAGAGGTCCACCTATAAACTGAGTAAACTGCTTTGGCAAGAAGATGGAACATATTTGCTTTTCGTGAAAAATACAAATATGTACATATAGATATTTTGTGTATTTTAGGGAGCTTTACATGCTTTTTTTAAGGAATATAAATATATATACATATTTATATAAAGACTTAGTTGTAAAGCTCAGCTCTGAGCAAGGAAAAAAACTGGTCGGAGAAACCAAACAGCCTGTGCAACCAAATCTAAGACTCTTCAGTTTTTTATTGTAAGGCTTCAGGTGGGCACTCATGATTAGACAGGAGTCTATGCACTGTAGCCGTTCCTATAAGAAGTGGTTTCACCAGTTTTGCAGCCTTAATAAACAGTCATTCTATCACAGAGAAAAAAAAAATACCCTATTTGTAAAAAGCGTGGCATGGTTCATCTGTTTAAGTTACTTGTAAGAATAAACAAGATTAGTGTTGTTAGGAAGACCAGTCTCTGTCACGTAGCTGCTCGTGAGACACCTTAAACTGCTGTGCTTCAGCTTCCCTGAGCAGCAAACACCGGTGCCCTATGGAGCCAGCATGAACTGATCTTATGTAAAAGTATAAGCACACCCTTGACACGGGAGACAGAATAACTCTCCTGGATGTTTGCAGAGCCTGCTGAATTGTAAAAAATGCGGTAGTTCTGGAAAACACACCACCCCTTGAGAAAGAATTTATGTTTCCCTTCATCTTATATGCTGAATATTGGCAGGAGGACTATGTATACTATACAGTAGTTGCAAAAAGTTTTATCTTGTAAACAAGAAATGAAAAAAGAAAGCTAATTTAATAAGATGATGGTTAGAAAAGTAAGTTGGTAAGCTAGCCTTATACTTTTAGTCATTACTAGTCAAATAAATTATGAATAGGATTGAAACTTCAGTTTAAATTTTGAGTCTGGGATGGCTTATTACGCCTGCCCTTCCTCCCCTCACTATGTGCTCCTCTTCATTCTCTTCCTCACAGGGAAAAATACTAATGGGGGCATAACCATAGGTTAGGCAGCCAGAATTGTGCTCTGCAATAAGTGTCAGCAGTTCCTCCCTTTCTCCTTTTCACAAAAGGATACTCTCATCAAGTGGCTTTCCTGTGGAAGGGGAATGAGTAGCCTTTTTCTTTCTGACCCTTGTTAAATCACTTGACGTGCTTTTCCTTTGTTTGTTTGTTTGTTTTTGCAGTTCTCATTTCCAAGACATTTCCTGTGGACTGTCCAAGTCCACTTCAAAAGTGAGAACTAAGTATATCAGTGCAGCGTCTCACTGCATGTTGGCTGTCGGAAATGAAATAAATGAAATGGCTGACCCGTGGCTCTTAAACTGAGACCATCCATAACTGTGCCAAGGTTCACACTGTTAATCCTCTTTGAAGCTCCAAAATTTAACCCTATTTTGGAGGTCTGGAATACATGGGGTTTTTTTGTTTTTTTGGGTTTTTTTACATGCCAGACCTCTTTCCCAGCAGAGCTCTGATCTTGTCCCAGACAAGAAGATACTACCTGTGAGGAGCTAGTTTTTCTTGTTAGTGCAGTGTCAGCCTTCCCCTCCCAGAATATGAACAGTAAATGTTTTTCTGGAACAACTGAGCCAATTACGTTTATAGTTTCACATTTTCCCTGACCCTAAGATAATTTACTGGTGCAGTTTTGCACCCTTATTAGGTTACCTTGTCATTGGTTTTATTTGGTCCCAGCAGGCACTGGGGTACAGTAAGAATCAGGTGCTCTACAAGGGCAGGGGAGCCCTTCCTTGGCTGTATTCTGGTTGCAGCTTCAGTTGAGGAAAGAACATAAGACATTTCCCTCTCTACAGCTGAAAATCCAGTGATTTGCATACACTCTGATCTCATCTGAATGTGTTTTTAACATGGATGTTTAAGATATTAATAGACTACTTTTAACTTGGACCTCCCTAAATATCCTCACAGTGGTATTGTTACTGTAACAGAACATACTCCTACAGGATCCTACTGGGTTAGTCTTAAAAATACTTTAAAAACAGAAAGGAAGAAGAGAGTCTTTGTCTACAAATGCTAAAATCTGTCTTCAACTGTGAGAAACTGTCGATGAATTGCCATGGAAACATTTACTAATTGTCCATGTAGCCCATTAAATAGTAACAAAAAAAGGTAAGAAAGATTTGTCAAGAAATGACACTTTGTGAGAGGTGACCTGAAGCAGAAGAAGATTCTTAACAGAGACACTGTGGTATAGCAAAGCCTTTTCTTCTCCACATTATCTCTTGCACACTGAGATTATCTTGGTGTCTTCCCTAATGCGACCATATTTCCACTGAGTAAGAGTAGTGTCACCGTGACTTTTGACGCCTGGGTTTACAACCCATCCTTCAAAACACGGGGGTTAGCGGACTGTGACTTAGATAAAAAATCAGGACAGCCATCCCTTCTCTATCACAGGTTTAAAGATTTTATTAGTCACATTTCTCACTTTTTTTTTTTTTTGTTTTTTATATTTCTTTTTGACTATCTGTAAATATTTCGTTTTCCAGTTCTAGGTGTATCTCTTCTGGGCTAGGTGTGATGAGAACCCACTCATAGCTCTTGCCCTATGGAATTTGCAAAGTAATTTAAGAACTCACAGCAAATCAATGTAGTAAGTAGGAATCATAGAAATCATAGAAATCATAGAAAGGTCTGGGTTGGAAGGGACCCCAAGGATCATAGAGTTCCAACCCCCCTGCCACAGGCAGGGACACCAACCTCCAGGCCTGGATCTACACAAGGTTGCCCAGGGCCCCATCCAACCTGGCCTTGAACACCTCCAGGCATGGGGCATCCACCACCTCTCTGGGCAGCCTGTTCCAGCACCTCACCACCCTCTCTGTAAAAAACTTCCCCCTAATATCTAATTTAAACTTTCAGAAGATTTAAATTAGAAGAGGTAGGACAATAAAATACACTCATGTAAAAAAGTGGCCAGTCAGAAGTACATCCTGAGAAGCCCCAATAGTTGTTGTTTTGTTTGTTTTGTTTTGTTTGTTTTGTTTTGTTTTAAATCAACCTGAAGTACTACTGCCAGAATGTGATATTGGCCTTTAGTGTCCCATTGACCAACCCAGGAGGCATTTGGGCTCTTAAAAAAAAAACCCCACATCCGGCCTCTCCGGATCGTTAAGGTCCTGAATGTTCATCCTCAGGTAGCAAAGGAATCTATCTGTTCTAGGAAGCAGTTCTGTAGCTGTGTTGGTTTAAAAAAGTTGTGAAATGGCAGCACTGATTTTGTTCATGGCCAGTTCAGACTGCCAGCTAGCAGTAGAGCAGTTACTGACATAACATGCTTGTGTACTTCTCAATCTAAACAATTCTTTACTCATTATATGGGTCATTTAACATGGGCAGAAAATAGAACCAAACACAAGGAGCTGCTGTGCTTGCTTGCTTTCTCTCTCTCTTCCTGTTACTGAGGCTCTGGTCCCTATCGGGTGCCTGTGTGAACAGACGAATGATGCCTTCTCTTAAGTGAACTGGATTCCTTACCCCCTAGCAAAACTGTGGAGCTTAGAATCAGTTTCTGCAAAGTATTTAAACAGTAAGGAGGAAATCCTTACCATTCATCTGGGGAGTTATAATGAGAAAAAAAAATAAAAAAATAT